>ML780680.1:838655-849638 GCA_009831015.1 Picea engelmannii
ACCACTCCTTCCTAGGGTTCGTTAAAAATACTCCGAGGGACTCATCCGAAGGATGAGCTTATATCAACAAGCATATGTGATCCTCTTCAAGCTTGCATAAAAATAAAGAGGTACTTGCCAGAAATGGTGGGGGAAAATTTGGGCAAGGGATATGTTTCGTCTTTGAATTGATTGGCAGTAAGTGTCTCTCTTGAACATGACACCCCCTATTCATCATTTGAAGCTGGTTTGGGAAATCCATTTGTCTCTCATTCGATTTGATAACAAGGTCTTTCCATGTGTCATATTTGAGTCAATGCTGCCAAATCATTGGTCGTGTCATTCATATGTTCAAGAGCAATCCATCCGAAACTTCTATTGAGTCGGCCATCTACAGTTATCCTTTCACTCCGTGTCGGCCTTCCTTGTGTCCAAAGTCCAATTGCTACATGCTCTGTTTCACCTTCAAACTATGTTACTCATTTCGTATCATTGATGGGGGATACATCAAGGCCCTCCTGTGACGAGTCTTATTCTGTCGACTTCAACACATTATCCAGAATCAAGGCTTAGAAATTATTCAGTACCTTGGAGCTTGCATGCCTCAATGGCAAGTTTCCTCGCTTTCGATAGTGGGTTTACATCATTGACCCCTGATTGAAATATTTCATTGGTTGTTCGACATCAACTCATTTATTCACAGTCGATGGATTGTGCTACCGTACCTTGGGAGTCATTGACATCAATGGTGATTTCCCTCGCACTTGTTAACGGTTACATCAATGACCGGTAATCAAGTGGTTTCTACCATGTTCGACCTCAACACATGTAATCACATGGTCAGATTCGTACTTTGGGCGATGAGATTGAAGACCCTGGATATTGTCTTTGTGATCCAGGTTGCGATGGAGTATGTATAATTTGTGACACATAGATCCACTGTGTATGTTTCGTGGCTATGTCGTCTTGATTACAAATTTGTCGCACAGATCCAGAGTGTATTCAGGTGGTTGTGCTATATAGTGATGGCATGGATCCACAGTGTATGATTGGTGGCCATGACCTTGGTTTATGATGTCGTCAGTCTATGATCTGAGTATGGGAATGCCTACCTCAGAATTGATATATATGATACTCTGTTGATGCTTGGATGTTTGCAGGTCTCTGACTAGATGTGCTCTTGGTTCTTGACACACACATGCAGCTTACAAAGTCTATCGACTGTCACTAGTTCCACTCTCAGACTTTGGTGGGCATTCTGTTATCCACAATTTTGGTCATCGTGATAATGTTATGATGATGGAAAATCAAGCTCTTCACTAAGAACACTTTCCTGAGAAAAGTTACATTTGTCTACTTCCAGAAATCACATTTTTAAAGAAGGTTCACAGGTTACCTATATATTTGCCTGCGAGAATGCTTGATTCTCGCAGGCTGCATTAAGCTGGAGTGCGAGAGGTTCGCACTGTACCTAACTGTCAGGGTGCGAACATCTTCGTAAAGAGGAAAAAGATGAAGTTCTCGAGCCTTCTAGAAGGGAATCTTTGAGAAGAATGAGTTGGCTAGCGAATGGTTATCTAAGTACTTGTTTTCCTGATATCTTGGAATCATTTCCTATCCAAGTAACTAATATATCTTCTCCTATATATTGAGGAGATGGCTCATGGAAAAGGTTAGAAGCAAACTAGCAAGAGATTGATTGGAGAATTAGTGCAAGACTGTATGGAGGACTGATGCTACAACAGCTAGAGACAACAGCAAGGTCATCAAATGTGGTTGATTTTCTTCATGCATGAGCAAGTGTGTGTGTCAAAGCTAGGAGCCATCGAAAGGAGATCTACAACATCAAGGCTCAGGTTGTAAGTTTCACTTTCAATTATTTCAATACAGTAATATGTCCCTTTCCCATAAAGATGATGTCACTTTATTACATAACTCCTTGATCATATGTATGGATTAGCTATTGAATGTATTGATCTGTCTTCACTTCGATTGGTTTGTACTGTTGTGATTTGAATGGCACAAGAGCATTGGAGCGAAGCTTGGAACAACAGAGATCTAAGGAAAGCGTTCATAAGGTATGTCCATAATCCTTACCTCTTAGTTCATTCAATAGTCTAGATCTAGGGAAAGTGTATTATTCTATCCTATTTTGTTCTAGATCCAGGTGGATCTAGGGAGATCGGTTTGTGTCCGCACTCACGAATTTATCCAGAAACATTATGGTTGTGATAGAACGAGAGATATGCGCAAGAAGATTGTAGAAAGAGGGAATTTTGAACTTATTTGATATACCACACTTTGGGAGGAGCGCAGAGATTAACGCCTGCACAAAAATGTTGTTGATCTGCGTACATGGAGGCTACTTGTATCTCGATAGGCCTGTCTCAATTGATACAGACTCGATTGTGTTCATTACTAGATTATTGTCACAAGGGGAGGACCCTTCACTGATATTTTCATAAAAAAAGAATGAGAAGGCTCTATTAGAGATCATGAAAGAAAAGTTTCATACATTCCTAGGACAACACGATTTAGATGTAGCAATCATATACTCGACAATGCAGTTTGTGACGCAAGCATTTGATTGTAAATTATTAAGGAATTGTAGGAGAGACCAGGTACCAGTGACAATCATCGTGACAGTTGAGAAGTGCATCTAGGGCATACAGATAAACTAGGTGACATGTTTTCTCAACCAATTCTTGATCGATTGTGAGGAAGCACAAGATAAAGGGATGTAATTTCACTATGCATGGCTATTAATTCTAATTAAATTATCAACATGGAAGGAGCTAGATGATACACATTTTGGGGGAGTAAAACATAAGCCATGTGTAGTTGCACTATATTAGAACTTATGGCATACTACAGACAAGGTGCGACAGTTAGACAACAATGCTTCTTTATATATATATATATATATATATATATATATGTAAGGAAGTGATTCAGACAAGTATTCAGAGTACGTTGGGAATACCACCATAGGTTGTCGAAGCATACAATCCATGTGCACACTTTAAGGCAGGGATCCATCACATGTATGTGCAAGCGAAGAAGGATCCAAATAAGGAATGATTTCCCATGCGGTACAGGTTAACTGAGGAAGAGATGGGACACATTATGGAAGATTGGGCTGATGATTAGAAGATCCCATCAATAGAGACTGAAAAAGTAGAGACACAATGACCAAAACCTGATAAAATATCAAGCGAAAAAGAAGAAGAATAACGGGAAAAATGAAATGTCGCAGGTACAAAAACACACAAGAATGTCATACACATGGGAGAGAAGCGCAAAGACATAGACACAAGAAAATCACCCACACAACACAAGAAAAGTAAGGTTGTAAGGGAACCAGCCATTCAAGCCCTAACAGAAGATGATTTGGATAATATTGCAGACCAAGTTAAAGAAGCAACAGATGAGGCTTTTGAATACACAACAAGACAACATGAGGAAAGGCATTTGGATATGAATTCACATATTATTGTGTTGCGATAATTCATGGAGACCACACAACTTGCCATATTACAAATAGGGAAACTAGTACAAGCAAAGAATACAATGTGAACAACTAAGGTGCATTTGATGACCTCTATTATATCCAGAGAAAGACGTGTAATGAAGATAGCAACAAGAGCTATAGATTTCCCCACAATAGATTTGAAGGAGCAAGAAAAGACAATAAGTCATATTGACTTAGTGGTCTCTCAATTTCCTACAAAAAATTGGTATGAGTTACAATTGCGCAATCCAGAGGAAGCATAGGTGTGCATAGTATAGGAACATGTGACAAATCTGAGCGAAGCCATTTAGGGATTTTGATCGAAGATCACCAATTTAGAGGAAAGATAGATACCAAGAAATCCCCCAGACAAACAAGAGCAACGATGGCCACCATAAGCATAGAGAACATCAAGAATATGAAGTAGAATTCTATAAGCTATATGTAGAAAGCATAGACCTTTGGATGCAACTAAAAAAGGATGTGGAGCTGCAGAAGATTGTCCAGAAGATACATGTTTCACAGGATAAGGCATAGAAGTTCAAAGAAGTAATGAGTACATTACTTCCAGCAGAGGTGGTAACAACAATGGCCGAAAACAAAAAGTTATATTCATAAATAAATCAACTAAGGGTGGAGCAACAAGACCATGTGAAAAAGATTGAGGTATTGCAAGAAGAAGCCTATAAGGTTACAACAGAGTTAGCAGCCACTCAAGGCATTGTCAATAATGTAGTGCAGGAAACCACTGAAAAATTGAAGACTCACTTAACTGCAGAAATGACCGCGTAAATTGTACAGAAGGAAGCACAAGTCAAAGAAAAATTTGCAATGACCAATGATACACTATAAAAAGTTTGGCAACCTGGAAGCAGACCTAAAGTGGCAACATGTGATACTCCCACATACCATTTAGTATGATCCATCTGGGCTACCCTTTATGTAGGAGGCCTCCATAGACACACTTCTTCCATGGACAAATCAATACAAAGAGAAACTTGCAAAATACCATGGGAAGGAACTAGGGTCTATCCAAATTTTGAAGAAAGAAGATGAGAAACATGAATAAATTGTCAAAGATACAATCCAAACATAGCCTCAACACAATAAGAATACACCTTGCATATATTTCAATGAAGGAAGTCTTGTGCTCATGTGGGACAAAAGAAAGGGCAAGCCTATATATGACCAGAAAGATAACAACTCATTGCTTGGCCCTTACATGATCAAGAAGAAGTATGATAAATAAAAGTACTATTTGATAGAATTAGATGGGAGGAACATGCCACTACTGGTATATGGGTCTCTTCTCTAACCTCGCATCCAGGTCATATGACTTCTTCAGGGCCCATGCCCCAGGTAAGTAGGTAAGTCAATTTGATTTCCTACATTTGCATATTGATTGTTCATACTAGTTTTGATGCATTTCATTTTCGTTTTTCTCTACTCGCATATTGATTTCATGCTTAGTTTAGAACTTTTTGAAAAAATGTCAATTTTTTTTTATTATGATCATATGAGGACAAGGATGAGTAGGCCATCCTGCACATGAAATTTTGGTGTTTCCTTTCAGGCACAAGTCCATGAGGAGATGTTGTGGTTCTCATGCACTCTATGACGAGAAAATGTCCCCAAGTAGGAGCCAGATGTTATCCCCATTTTGTGGATAAATAAGGAGATTATGTCTCGAGGCCCTCAGGTTGCATATATGGAGTGTCAAGAGAATACATGACCAAAAGTACCCTTTCGCACAAATGGAAACCCCTCTCACCACCACATATCATCACATATTTCTAGATGGCATCCACCACATCAGTTGGCTTCTGTAAGGCAGTAGGCCTTTCTCCATGAGGTACATGTCACTATTATGGTGGGAATCATTCAAATATTTAAGCTAGTTGAGTATGTTGTATCTTAGATTGCTCTATATTTCATGATGTATGCTTGGACATTATGCCTTTTTCCCTGCTTCACCTTGGTGGTTGACATTGTGCCCTAGTAAGTGGTTTTCCCTGGGGATGCATTTGCTACTAGGAAATCCCTTATAGAGCCATCGTACCATTCCTGACCATACCTACCACATTCCATTATTATTCCCCTCCATTTCCTTATATCTTGGGATTTTAGGGTGTATTGACCCAAGAAGGGGTTGTCTCTCATCCTATGGGAAGAAGGGGTTGAAGGCCCAGAGGGATTGATGTTGGGTAAAAGATAAAATCCTTGTATAAACCTTCCAGATGCTTCACATAGGGACCACCCAATAAAGTAGTGAAAATATTATCTTTGAGTAAAGAGGACCCACAATATAATAAATAATGCTTAAAAGGTTAGTTGAATGATAGGACATCTCATCACAAGCCGAGCTATCATGTCCCTGAATATCTAGTGGTATGACATTTCCATCATCTGGTCACCAAACCAAGGTAATGGCTCTCAGTTGCATGGATAGGAGAAAGGGGGTATCATCACGAGCCAACCTTCTCATTTCCGCTAGTTATTTGTGGGTGACATTGCCATTATCTGGTCACCATGCCAAGGCAGTGACCTTCAACCTCTCCTTAAAATTATGAAAGAGTAAAAGAATGACAAATAATGGGCTTGGGAAAAGTGCATTGAGAATGAAGGTACCACACACCCTCTACAAAGGAACCCATGAATGAGACACTACGACCCCTTGTATGTCATGATCCCTATGCCCATTAGGTCTTGACCCCAACCACTTCACCCACTTTACATGGCTTAGAGAAGAATCTCTTGGAAAATTTCCTTGACCTAGGGAAAGATCTACCCAATAGGACACCTCGTCAACCCTCCCATATTCAAGCTTGACAAGTTGCATAGTGTCTTTGAGAAATTAAATGTTTGATATATTGATCTTTGATGCATATGCTTAGGTGGCTCATTTATTGATTGGATTCACTTATCATGATGTTATGACTTGAGATCCTTGGAGGGCATGCTTGTTGGGTCAGTGTTTTGACTATTTTTTCCAATGGCCAAATCCTTTTTGCATACAACAATTATATATTCTATGCTCTCATTTATCCATTTTAAAGGTATTATCAAGATTTATACACCAATTCACCATGGAATCGCACAAGGTATGTATAATCATCATTTTTTAAATGGTTTTATGATTAATTCATATGCAATTAATTGATTATGAAGATCTAACATTCTTGTTTTCTTGCAACAGGTCGAAATTGCGATATGATCCTCCATCCAGTCCCTCATCTATTACTCCATCCAACACTCGATCCAGCACTCGATCCAGCACTCAAAGCACATAGGGGCTGGCGGTTAGAAAATCGACGACCTTTGATGGACGAATTAGAGATATGGGTTTTATGCCCACTTGTGCCCTCCAACTATGGAGCTCGACACATCTAGGATTGGGTAGTTGCATTGGCCGCTAAGTGGAGCGCATAATACTGTTAAGGAATATGCTTTTGTTAAAAGGAATTTAATGAAATTGTTGTTTTTAGAGAGTGTTGACCCTTCCAATGGCCAACCTCTCAAGCCTTGTAATAATCTATAAATACCACTGTCTATGACACGAATTTTATTTTATACACAGACATTATCTCCATTTTGTTGTATACTTTGTTTTAATGATCAATGCCAATGTTGCGTTAACTCAGTGACTATGTTTTCATGTTGAAGTATTTCCACAACCTTCTAGGGGGCCCACCAGTGGTCTGGGTGATTTTTTATATCAGTATATATCCACATCTGTATAATTTCCTTTCATACTTCTTCAATTTCGAAGTTGCTTGTTTAAAATCCATTCACTGTGTATATCTTTTAATTTCAGATTGCTTGTTCATTGTGTATATATTTTAATTTTAGATTGCTTGTTTAATTCACCTCCCTGTATATCTTCTCTAATTTGCAAATCATTTTCTGAATTGTATGTGTTACAGAGTATGTGCGGACGTCCATAGTTGCGTGTTGATATTTAAACTCCTAACATTTTGTTTGCTGGTTGTAGTTTACTTGTGTAGAGGATATTTAATTATGTTGTCGTGTGTTTTCCTCTCTAATTGTAAATCACTTTGTAGAGTACTAATTTAGATATTTTATTTATTAAGTTGTAATTCCAAATACTCTCTGCAGCTTTGCTTCATTTTCTAATTTTCCTTTTAGCATCAACATGATAGGATAGAAGTAGATTTTGAGTTATGATTTTCAGTAGCATCTTAGTTGATTTTGAGTATGATCTTCAATAGTAGCTTAGTTAAATTTAGGTTATGATTTTTAATGAGATCCCAGTTATGAATTTGAATTAGGATTTCTATTAAGTGCTAATTATGATTTTGTAGATTTGCTTGAATTAGTGATTTTGAACAAAGTATTTTCCAACAGTTGTGTGATAGAGTAAATGATTGATGTTGAATCTCTTCTGCATAATGTTTAAATATCATATGGATTCCAAGAATGTTTAGTGTTTCTTTTATGATGGAAAAACTTTCTATAGACTGCCTTATCCATATTTTGAATTTCTTTGTAGAATTTAGCATTGAGTTAACTCCACTTGAATTTTCATTAGTAGTTAGATGCCATCGTTATGTCATTCGTCACCGTAGACACAATCATCATATTTGAATGTTGTCACAACACTCTTTCTTTCAATTAGATAGATTAGTGTTTATTCTATGCAAGATATGAATAATTGTGAGTTTTTCTTCTCTTTCTTTCAGTTAGGTAGATTAGTGTTTATTCTCTAAGAGATAGAAATAATTGTGAGTTTTTACTTTAAGAATAGAGTTCACTTGTAAAGATAGTTTTAATAGATTATTTGCTTACTTTATTACTTGCTTGTGTTAATGATTGCATCTATGTGAGACATTCTCCATCTTACAAACCTGTGAGCTGTGGATCATTGTAGCTATGTGAAGTCTTTCTCTCATCTTACAAACCTGAGAGAAAGCCCCTAAGAAGGGTACATGGTTCCTGCCTGAGACAGAGCTGGGAACGTAGAGATGACCTCCTCCATTCAGAGATTTGAGAAGAACTCCAGATGATTATCTAGTGGGAAAGGCCATCTGTTGAGTTAGGACGTGCATGTGGCTGAGCACAAGGTGAACGTGTGAAATCCCAAAGTGTTGGGTGCATCGTCATGAGAACATAAATGAAGATGATGTATTATCCTCCTCTGAGAAGCAGAGTTGATGATAAGAATCCAGATCATATTCCTATGTGTGGAAGTGGGAAAGAAGATCTGTAGAGTGGGTGTGTCTTTGGATGAGCACATGTGAACGTGTGAGTATTTGGTTCTTCTATGTAATGCAGTGAATTAGAGCTATGACATCCCTATGGATGTGCCCCTAGTGGATGAGCGCTATTGGGTGTATCAGATCCTTTGCTATATATTGTTCAAGAGTCAGACCTACCTGTAACTGTAATTGTTATGTAAAGGGTACAGGTCGGCCCTACCTTAATGTGTCTAATAATAAATGAAAAAGATAATTAATATGGTTAATATTAATAATAATATTAATAATAATAAATTATAACTATAAAGTGACTTAGAGAGGTCAGCCCTGTTGAGCCAATTTACAACTTTTTTGATTGGAAAAGTCTAATATAAGTAAGGGATGATTCCCCATTGTGGAATCATATCTTTCTTGTGTGTTTGGAAATTACAGCAAATACATCTACTTGGGAAAACGTGTGCACCTCTCTTGGGCACTAGTCTTCTAGGGCTTAAGGACCCTATTGTGTGCTAGGTCATTCTTGGTGGTGAAAGGTCTTTCTATTGAAGAATATAGAAAAGGTTTTGGCTAGGTTTTCTTCCCTTGTTGAGAAGGGTTTCCTAGGATATTTCTTGTGTTCTTGTGCATGGTGTTTCTTCTTGTGATCTTGGTTGCTGCAACATTCTTGTTTATTGCTAAGACGTGATAAAAATAAATGAACTACATGCTTAAACTAGATTATTGAAAAATAAACATGGTATCAGAGAATAGGTCTTGAAGATCCCATTGCACAAGCATTTTCCATCTCCTTCCCTCACTCATTTACAGAAATTTTATGACCCTCCTGGGGTTTCCAGAAAATCCATACGACCTCCTTTTCTGAGATCTTTCACCACTCAAAACTTGGATGCTTGGGCTGAAAAATACATAAAAGGGTATGACCTCCTTCAGCGTACCTCCAGCAAGTCTCAAATCCAAATTCCTGGAATTTCAAGATTTTGACCCTAAGGGTTTCTAGGGTTTTGCCAAAATTCTGTAGAAAATTCTGAATTGTATTTCTGAGAATTTCTCAAAGAAAATCCTTAGCTTACCAAGGCTATCATATTTATTAAAATCTTATTGTTGGTAGTCATAAGACCAACAAAACCTAAAAGTGCTAGCCTAGCCTAGTTGTTAGGTTTTCTAGCCTAGTTGACAAGGGTTTGTGAAGATGAGAAAAATCATGATGGGAAGTGATCTCAATACAAGACTCCAAAACAATGAAGACATCAACATCTCAACACTCTCAGGTATGGTTCCTATCAATGACAACACTTTGAAAATTAACAATGGTGCCTCCAGGCACATGACCGGTATTAGAAATCATCTATCACACTTCGTTGAGAAAGAGACACATCTACATGTTGTCCTTGGAGATGATGCTATATATAATGTGAGAGGAGTTGGAACTTCTACTTTCCAACTAGATTCAAATATGCAGCTCGAACTAGAAGAAGTTATATATGTAACCAGAATGAAAAGAAACCTTGTCTCTATTTTGGCCCTTGAAGACAAAGGTTACAAAATTACTTTCTCAGAAGGAAGAGTTCTTGCATGGCACCAAGATTCTCATATTAGCTCTTCCAAAGTAATTGGTGTCAGAGAAAACAACTTGTACAAGTTGACCATCAAACCAGTTCAAGCCTTATTACATGACACTATCAGTTTGAGTGAGTTATGTCATAGAATACTTGTTCACATTTATTATAGGGCTCTTCCAACTCTAGGAAAAATGGTAACAGGTCTACCAGAGATCCATATTAAGCATAAAAGGTATTTGCAAAGGTTGTGCCCTTGAAAAAAATGTTAAAGGATCCTTTCCCAGCAGTGACAATAGATACAAGGAAATCTTGGACTTGATACATTCAGATGTGTGTGGGCCAATGACTGTTGCATCCTTAAATGGGTACTTGTACTATGTACTCTTCATAGATTATCACTCTAGGAAAACTTGGATTTAGTTTCTGAAAAACAAGGATGGAGTCCTTGCCAAGTTTGAAGAATTCAAAGCTCAGGCTGAAAACCTGACCAGAAGAAAAATCAAAGCATTGAGATCATAAAATGGAGGAGAATACACCTCAAAGTAATTTAACAATTTTTGTATTGAAGCAAGGATCAAGAGGGAGTTCATAGTGTTGGATTACTGAGAGGGGGGGGGGGTGAATTAGTAATAGAGCAATTTAGTCCCTTTTAACCATATAATCAAAGTTCTATATCAATGAAGCATTATTATCCAATAACTGTAGAGTAAATAAGCAA
>ML780680.1:851009-982893 GCA_009831015.1 Picea engelmannii
TCTAACTGGTTATAAATGACAACAATGGGTAATGAATAAATGTTGAATGCTAATTGATGAGTTTTTGTGCAAGAGGGAAGTTTTGGGAAAAAGAGCCCCACACTCATTCACCCCCCCTCTAAGTGTGGTAGGTGTGTACAACACATAGTTCCTTACAACCCTCAACAAAATGGAGTTGCTGAAACGAAAAACAGAACTATCATTGAGGCAACTAAAGCAATGATACATGATCAGAGTCTACCTATGACTCTATGGGAAAAAGCATGTATGGCAACAGTATATGTTCAAAACTGTAGTCCTCATCAGATCCTAAAGAACATTAATCCAAACGAAGCATTCACCAAAGTGAATCCTGAGATCAGACACTTCAAAATATTTGGATGTCCATTGTACCTTCATGTACCCAAATAAAAGAGATCCAAACTAGAACCTTCAAGAAGAAAAGGTACATTTGTAGGATACAGTGAATCCTGGAAAGCATATCGAATATACATCCCAGGTTAGAGACAAATTGAAGTAAGTAGAGATGTTACTTTTGAAGAATAAGTAGCCTTCCATAAATCCAAAGAAGCTCAGATGGAAATAGATAGTGAAATAATACCTCCACTCATTCAGTAGTTCAAAGGGAGACATATATTATTCCAGATGAGCGAACAACTCCAGTTGATCCAATTGCTCCAACAGATTTGATTTCCTCAAGTAATATACCCAAAGACATCACAGTCAGACATAAAAGACTTGATTGGGATCAACAAAATTTAGAAGAAGCAGAAGAGCATAAATCCCCACAAGGATCAACCAGAGAAAGCAAGAGATCTAAGATATTCGTAAGCTACCTTTCATCCTTGACTCACATTATTGATTCAAATCCAACTTATCATGGAGAAGCCTCAGGTGAACAAGTATGGCAAGATGCCATGACTAAAGAATATCAATCTATACTAAAAAATGATGTATGGGATGTTGTCCCAAGGCTAGAGGGAAAGTCCGTAGTGACTTCCAAATGGATTTACAAAATCAAACATGTTGTTGATGGAAGCATTGAAAAATAAAAAGAAAGATTTGTGGCCAGAGGTTTCTCACAAATAGAGGGAGTCAACTATGACGAGACTTTTTCACTAGCAGCCATATATACCTCCATTCGATCTTTCATTGCACTAGATACTTCCATGGGTAGGAAGCTACATCAGATGGATGTAAATACAACTTTTCTCAATGGTTAAATTGAGGAAGAATTTTATATTGAGAAGCCAAAAGGTTTCGTTATACACAATGAAAAATCTCATGTATGCATATTGAAGAAAGCCCTATATGGTCTAAAACAAGAACCATGTGCTTGGTATGAGAAAATGGATGGATTCCTGATGAGTTTGGGTTTGAAAAAAAGTGCAGCTAACCCAAACTTATATTATCACATTGATGGAAATGAGTGTTTGGTTTTAGTCCTATATGTGGATGAGCTTTTCATCACCTGTTCGGAGAGACTCATTGTTGAATGCAAACAAGCATTAACTACCAAATTTGAAATGAAGGATTTGGGCCAAATGCATTATTTATTGGGACTAGAAGTATGGCAGAGATTAGATGAGATTTTCCTAAGTCAAGGAAAATATACTTTGGAGATACTGAAAAAGTTTAAAATGACATGTTGTAAATCCATGCCTACTCCAATGGTAATGGACTTAAAGAAGATGAATGAAACTGATTCAGGAGATGTAGATCCACATTTATATCGACAACTTATTGGATCTTTGATGTATCTGGTTAAAACCAAACCAAACATTTGCTATGCAGTGAATGTGCTTAGCCAGTTTATGAGTCAACCAAAACATACCAATGGATAGCTACAAAACATGTATTGAGATACCTACAAGGTACAATTGGCTATGGCCTGAGATATGCAACTAATGTGGACTTAATATTGGAAGGATATGTTGATGCGGACTGGACAAAAAGTGTAGTAGACATAAAAATCACCTCAGGTTGTTGCTTCACCCTAGGATCAACCATGGTTTCCTGGTGTAGCAGAAAACAAAGCTCTGTAGCTTTAAGTACAATAGAGGTAGAGTACATTGCACTAAGTGTGGCAGTTTGTGAAGCAGTATGGATTCACAAATTATTGACTAACTTGTTCGGTCATGAGATGGATCCAACTACTATTCATTGCGACAACTAGAGATGTGTAAATCTCTTTAAGAACCTAGTTGTTTCATGACAAATCGAAACACATCAAAATCAAGTATCACTACATCAGAGACATGGTGCAGAGAAAGAAAAGACACGTGCAATATATTTCTACTCATGAATAGATTGTAGATATATTCACCAAACCACTTTCCAAGAAAAAGTTCAAGTATTTTCGTGAGAGACTTGGCCTGGTGGGAAATTCCTCCCTAGCTGAGAGGGAGTGTTAATGAATGTAGCTATGTGAGACATTCTCTATCTTACAAACCTGTGAGGTGTGGATCATTGCAGCTATGTGAAGTCTTTCTCTCATCTTACAAACCTGAGAGAATGCCCCTAGAAGGGTACGTGGTTCTTGCCTAAGACAGAGTTGGGAATGTAGAGATGATCTCCTCCATTCAGAGAGTTGAAAATAACTCCAGATGATTATCCAGTGGGAAAGGAAATCTGTTGATTTAGGATGTTCCTATGGATGAGAACAAGGTGAACGCGTGAAATCCCAAAGTGTTGGGTGCATCATCATGAGAACAGAAATGAAGATGATGTATTAGCCTCCTTTGAGTAGTAGAGTTGATGAGAAGACTCCAGATGATTCTCCTATGTGTGGAAGTGGGAAGGAAGATCTGTAGAGTGGACGTGTCTGTGGACGAGCACGAGTGAATGTGTGAAGATTTGGTTCTTCTGTGTAATACAGTGAATCAGAGCTATGGCATCCCTATGGATGTGCCCCTAGTTGATGAGCACTAGTGGGTGTATCAGATACTTTGCTATATATTATTCAAGAGTGAGACCTACCTGTAACCCTAATTGTTATGTAAAGGGTACATGTCGACCCTACCTTAATGTGTCTAATAATAAATGAAAAAGATAATTAATATGGTTAATATTAATTATAATAATAATAAATTATAATTATAAAGTGACTTAGAGAAGTCGGCCCTGTTGAGCCAATAGATGCCTTTGTTGACTAGATAAATCTAATATAAGTAAGGGATGATTCCCCATTATGGAATCATATCTTTCTTGCATATTTGGAAATTACAACAAATACATCTACTTGATAAAACGTGCGCACCTCTCTTGGGCTCTATTCTTCTAGGGATTAAGCACCTTCTTGTGTGCTAGGCCATTCTTGGGGGTGAAAGGTCTTTCTCTTGAAGAATATAGCAAAGGATTTTGCTGGGTTTTCTTCCCTTGTTGAGAAGGGTTTCCCAAGATATTTCTTATGTTATTGTGCATGGTGTTTCTTCTTGTGATCTTGGTTGTTGCAACATTCTTGTTTATGGTTAAGACATGATAAAAAGAAATGAACTACATGTTATTGAAAAACCAACAACTTGTTTGTTCAGAGGTAGATTAAATAAATATATTAAATAGCTCAGAAATAGATTACTTGTTATTTGCTTATTTAGAGATAGATTAAATAGTTCATAGTTCTATAATTGCTTGAAGTTCATTAGTTAAAGGTTTCTTTGTATATTTAACATAGAATATGTTGTTTAAATAGATTTTAAAAGTCATGTTTTTAAAAGTAGAATTGTAAATTGAAAAGAGTGTTGATCCCTAGGGTAAACCATCTCCTTAGCTAGTCAATATTTTTGTTAGATTTTCTTTCCATTATCTGAGTTTATTAGCATTAGATTAAATTAGGCTAGGCTAGGCTATATTAGAGATCTAGACCTACACATACAGTGCTGGCACCTTGAAGCCTACGAGCCCGGATTTGACAATTTAATGTCGAAATAGATAGCATATATTTCACTCTACATTTTTGGCACTGTTTTTGGGGAGGTGCTAAAGGGATTAGAGCTTAGGTAGGTAGGTTTACTTTAATTACACAACAAGGGGGAGGAGAAAATTTAAGACGAGAGGTGAGAACATGTGCATCGATTTTAATGGGTCACTCCAAAGCCTTGTTGTTCCCTTTCAGCAAGAGTGTTTACTTTTCTTAGTTTGTCTACTTTTCTCAGTTTGTTTACTTTCCTGCAATTTACTTTCCTGCAAGCATTCTTTATTTCCTACATAGTGTGTTTACTTTCCCACAATTTATATTTCTTGCTTGTGTGTTTATTTTATTGCAAGAGTTCTTTCTTTTATTTCTTTTATGCAAGTTTTATTTCTTTCATGCAAGTGTGCTTCCCGTTTGCAAAGTGTGTTTATTTTTCCTTCCAGTGTGTTTACTTTCATACACATGTGAGTTTGAATTCATTCTTGCAATCGTATTTTATTTTATGCTTTGATTTCTTTCCTACAAGTGTGATTTATTTTATGCAAGCATGGTGTGTTTTGTTTGCACAAATATGCTTTAAATATGTATTTCATTTTTTAGGTAGTTCTGATTAAAATATTAAAAATATATATATAATAACAAAAAATTTGGGTGTTTTAAGAACCCCAGACACTAATTCATGTGTGAGGCAGGACCGATTAACCAACATAATGGATTCAAAGGTGACCATTAGTTTGGGAGAACTCTCTCAAATCCTAGAAGAAGATGATATTTCTTCTTTTCAGGAAGAACACATCTTGACAATAGTCATGAACTTATCTACCTCTTCGGAAATGATAAAAGAACCAAAGTCCCATGAGCTACAAAATGATTTTCCTTGCCAAAATGAAAAGGAAGCTAAAAAATTATGGACTACATCTGGTGGAGACCCGATCACTAATACCTGAGATTGAGGAGTTCTCAACATTCATCTCAGTAGATCCTTTATGTACTTCAGAAATCAATCATCCAGAAGAGGAGGATCTGCATAGCATGATGAAGGAGAGCATAGAAATTACTGTTGATGAACATCAAGATTACATTGAAATTTGGTTTTAAGAAGTCATCGGGCCACACTACTCTTCTCTTCTTCAACACCTTCTGATGCCAAAACAAGTAGGTTGGTTGGTTCTTCATATCCAGGTAATCATTGTGGTAACTTTTTCATATGTGGGTATGGGTATGTTTCTTATCTTGCTTCGCACATGGTTACATTGGAAAAGTTCTTACACTTGAATAACAATTTTCCTTTCTTTTTAGGTAGAGTAGGATAATAAATAAAAGATGAATGTTGTTAGTTTAGCTTAAAGTCTAATGCAACCTCATTTTACATTTTCTTTTTAATATAAGAACTATGAGATACATGTGTCTGTGACTTGGTCTCATTGTTCTCTTCAGTTTTTTATATTTTAGAGTGTGGTTTTTGACAAAAAGTTTTAGAAACTTTTTGCAGGTATTCATCTAACAACAAGTGGACAACTCCAAGGAGACAGAAAGGGAAGTATTTTACTTTGGAAGAAGATGTTGCTATATTTGAACTCTATTGTCTGCTTAAGCATCAATTGGATAATGACTTTTTATTATTCTTACGAAATTGACTACTTTAAATTAGACATTTTTACAAGATTTTTATCTTCCTTTCTCTCAAGGCATCTTTAATGGAAGTTGCTCATAATCTCAACCACTAGAGGATATAAGGAAGTGACACCTTGTCTTATTAAACCTAGAGGTTACTTGTACAATTTCACCAAGAACCATGAGTGGGTGAGTAAATCATCTTTTATGAAAGAGTAGCAAGAAGGTCTAATTAGCGGCTATCCATGGAAACATCAATATAACTTAAAAAAATAAGAAGAAAGTCAGTAGGGCCCGATGATACCTTTTTGTTGTTTTCCAATGGTACCATCCACTACACACTAAAAATACTTGATTATACCATATCTTTAGATTGGCTACGCCCACTTAAGTATCCTTTACATCAGGACAATCTATAAGGAATACATAAAGAAGAGTCATCCTCTAACTTAAATACCATCCCAGTCCAAAATAAAAAAATTTAGAGCTGCCTCCCCATCTTCTTGAAAAAAGCAATATTTATATGCAAATCTTAAAAGTGGTGGACCATTCTCTGCTATATAAGGGTGTAAGAGGATAACCTGTCAGGATATTGAACAAGTCTATTGGCAGCGGGTGCCGACTTATGGTATGACTAGGTAAACCCGTCGGAGTACTGAACATGCTTGATGGAAGCGGGGTATTCTACCTAGTGAGGGTGATGATCTGACAAACAATAAATAAAATTCCTAAATCTTAAAACTTTTCCTGATGTACGACACTACTTGTAGGAAAAGATGAAAATAAGTATGCATGGTTAAGAAAAGGTAAATGAACTCCATCAATCTGCCATTGGGAACTAACTTTAAGAAAATCCTAATACTCTCTTGCCTACCTCTTCTTAACTATATGTAGGATGTTATGTCCTGCAGGTGGGGCCATATTTTAACCATCTTATCAGACTAATGTGTGAAATTTATCTCTACACTTGGAAAACTGTAAATCTTAGGCTATTGGGAGAATTGACCGGTTCCCTATATATTTGATTGTGAGGTGTCACAATACTTAGGAGTGGGGGAGGGGTTTCCTAAGCTAACAAATGATAAAACCTTCCATCTATATTACAAGCCATGAGAAAATGAAGTAGGATCTCTGTCAAAAATTATGTCATATTGTCTTTACAATATTCTGGGCTATTATATCAACATTTGTTTGTATTAGTATGATAAATTCTATACTACTGACATCACTTTGTGTGTTATAATCCTGATGTGCATTTTTATTTATGTTTATACAATGGAAGACTGCTTATACTTAACTAATTCCTTGTGACAATTACAGATCAATTACAACTGTTAAATGCTCACTGCCATGTGTATTACAAGCTTATGTAAAGAGGAACAGTTGTTTGAATTGTTACATATTGATTACAAGGAAATAAAAAATGGATAATCTTATCCTATCCATGTTCTTGTTCACCATGCCTGTTAGAAATTGTCCAAGCTAAAGTGTTATGGGCAAATGTCTATTTACTATGGGATAATTTCCACTTACACAGAAGGACTGAATGGAGTGCCATTTGGAAGACTGGATGGAGTACCATATGAAGGGTTGGATGAGGTATTGTAT
Source organism: Picea engelmannii (assembly GCA_009831015.1). Classification (NCBI taxonomy): domain Eukaryota; kingdom Viridiplantae; phylum Streptophyta; class Pinopsida; order Pinales; family Pinaceae; genus Picea; species Picea engelmannii. The sequence goes on from ML780680.1 coordinate 858,145, forward strand.
ATAGTGTAAATGATCACGATCACGTTCAGGTATGATTTCTCGAATTGATTACGCCCGTTGCAATGATAAATTAGATGAATTAAATGGTGTATTTTTAAAATTTCATTTTGTGATCAAATTAAAATTACAAATTCATTTTATGATCAAATGTCCAAGTCAAATACTTGGACATTGATCTAATTCTTACACAATTTTTTTTACCTTCAAAGTACAAACCATTCAAATTCAAACTCGCCAAGAAAACTCTTGATTCCCCTGTAGCCTCATCTGGTAAGAAAATTAAAAAGCCTGTTGATAATTCCCCATTGCCTTCAACACCTATTGATTCTCAACCTAAGAAACTACAAGATGCATTCCATCAAGATTTTCCTTTGGTTCTTACAAATAGGAGAGGAGCTAATCGATTCAAGGGGCAATCTTTTTGAAGAATCACCTGAAGTATGAGTGGCAAGCCCAATATAAAACCTCCAAGCACTTCGGATCCTAATCAATTGTATTCCGATCATGAGAGCCCCCATAAAAGACTCAGAGAAGTTTTTGTAGAGGAGTCTAAGCCTGATAAAGAGGTCAAATATGAACCTATTACACCAAGTCTAAGCCCTCTTTAGATAAACCTATCGGCTGCCGGACTGCTATAGTGTCACCGAGAACAACACTCGGAAAGATACTCTTTAGTACCTGGGTAGTCGGGTAGTACGGCTAAGGGTATGATCTATCCTTCTTAGTCAGTGCCATGAGATATTGGGCCGAGTACTATTGTTGGACCCCGCACGTATATCAGAGAGCTATAGCACAGGGAAAACCCTTGTCTATAGAAACCTTGAATACCTAACCCTTGGGGGACAGAAACATAAACAAATTAAAATAGACCAGATCTATTGCCACGCAATTGTGTTTGGGTTGCCAAGTAAATACACATTTATTTCTAGTTAAGAAGTTGGGGATTTCATCACCGCAGTATTCTTCAGACTGGAGTATAAGTCCGCAGGTGTAAAAAAGAAAAAAAAAATGAGTGTGGAAATTTTTTCACCATTATTTGAGACCTATTCCATTGGATTCATCTCTCTGCCCTTATCACATTCATCCATATCATTTTTCAGCAAAATTTTTTACCCCGCCTGCCCCTTTTCAGTTCACCCATCCTCATGGCCCATACCCGTAGCCAAGATCTAGAAACTCGCTTCAACACCTTGCAATCTAGTTTCCTCGAGACCCAAAAAGAAGTGAAACAACTCAATGTTATTATTGCCTCCATCGATTCATCCATCAATGCAACCATAAATACAACCATGCAGTCCTCAATGGAGGAAGTCAAATAAGAACTGACCACCCAACTTGAATCTATCTTTGCATCCCTCTGCACCAAACTAAAGATCCCTATAGATGACCATTTCTCTGAAGCACCTCCAAAGACTGAAGGCGAACATTCCTCCCATTCCCGTACCTTTCAGCACCAACACTTTCAACATAACATATGCCTTCCGTAGGTGGATGTGACCAAATTTGATGGCTCAAACCCCACTAATTTGGTAACCCAAATGGAATATTATTTCTCTTTATATGGCATCACAGATGACTTGGCCAAATTCAGGTATGGTGTTGTCCATCTAGATCAAGAATGTTGGCAATGGTGGCAATGGAGAAAAACTTCTTGTCAAGGGTATATTGCTTGGACCCAATTTGTGACTGAGCTTTATGAACGCTTTGAAATGGACACTAACCATTTGGGCCGTTTGACAAAGTTGAAACAATCTGGAACAATAGAAGACTTCATAGCTACCTTTGAGTGCCTAGCTTCTCGAAAAGAGGGCATGACTGATGCTTTCATTCGAGAGTGTTTTATCAGGGGCCTCAAGGAGGAGATTTGGGCTCATGTCCTCATGGCTTGACCCTCGACTTGGGTGGAGACTACTAAAAGAGCTAAAGAAGCACAACAAGTTGTATCATCTCAAAACCGAAAACCCTCCTTTATCCCTCACCCTAAACCCATCACTCCCACTACTCCCTTGGCCCCATTAAATATATAATTGTGATGAAAAATATTTCCTGGGCCACAAGTGTAAGGAACAAAATATTTTTATGGCCATATCTGAGGATATTTTGAAGGAGGATGTTGAAACTCCCCTTGTGTCTGAGTCATCTGAAATCACTGACATAACCCCTCCCTCAGACCCTCTCAAAGTAGAACCCATCATTTCCCTCAATGCTCTCACTGGATTTTCCACTCCCCAAACCCTCAAGTTAATCGGTTACATCAAGCATTAGAAGGTCATCATTCTGGTTGATAGTGGAAGCACCCATAATTTTATTCATCACCGCATTGCCCAAGAAATTCATTGCTACATCCATGCTATCAACAATTTCCAAATCATGATTGCTAATGGTGGTTCCATGAAATGTGGAGGGCACTGTGAAAATGTTCGTCTCCAAATCGGTGACTGCCACCTAAAATCCCATATGTTTTCTATTGACATGGGTGGTTGTGACATTATGTTGGGTGTTGACTGGCTAAGAAATTTGGGTCCCATTCTCATGGATTTTAAGGCATTAACCATGCAATTCAACCAGGAATGCCACCAATATAAATTCCAAGGCATCACTGCTGGTTCACCTGAGGTCATTAGTTCCCATTGCATGGAAAAGCTGCTCAAAAAAGGTCATTCTGGTGTCATTGCCCAACTTCATTCCATCCAAGCAATATACACACCCCTGGTGCTGCATGACCTCCAAGCTCTCCTTTCTAAACATCAAAAGGTATTTTCCAGTCCCTAAGGACTCCCTCCTTTCCGCGGTGTTCATGATCATTCCATTCCCCTTGTACCTGGAAGCCTTCCTCCCAATATCCGTCCATATTGCCACCCCTTTTCACAAAAAAATGAAATTGAGAAAATGGTCCAGGAACTCCTTAATGCAGGCATTATATGCCCTAGTACAATCCCTTACTCTTCTCCTGTAGTCATGGTCCTGAAGAAAGAAGGTTCTTGGAGAATGTGTCTTGACTTCTATTCCCTCAAAAAACTGACCATTAAAGACAAATTTCTCATTCTTGTCATTGATGACCTCCTATATGAATTGAGTGGCACCCAATTCTTTACTTAACTCGATCTTTTCTCTAGCTATCACCAGATACGTATGAAAGAGGCAGACATTCCCAAGACGACCTTTCACACTCATGAGGGCCACTATGAGTTTTTGGTCATGCCCTTTGGCTTGTGTAATGCCCCCTCCACCTTCCAAAGCCTCATGAATCATGTCTTCCATCCCTTTCTCCATCATTTTGTCTTAGTTTTCTTTGATGATATCCTCATCTATAGCAAAACCTAGACAAACCATGTTACTCATGTGGATCAAGTTCTCCATCTGCTCTCCCAGCACCAACTTTTCCTAAAACATTCTAAATGTTCTTTTGGTTCCTCAGAAGTAGAATACTTGGGTCATTTGTTTGGCAAGGATGGCATCAGGGTGGAGCTGAAAAAGATTGAAGCTATGCAAGATTGGACACACCCAAAGACTCTCAAAAGCTTGCGTGGATTTATAGGATTAACAGGGTATTATCACAAGTTTTTTCAAAACTACGAAAAGATTGCAGCACCTCTCACTACTCTCCTCAAAAGGAACTCTTTCACTTGGAATCCAGTCGCTGCTCAAGATTTTCAAACCTTGAAGACGACCATATGCACCACTCCAGTTCTAGCCCTTCCTGATTTCACCGAGACCTTTGTGTTGGAATGTGATGCCTCAGGGAAAGGAATCAATGTTGTCCTTATGCAAGAGGGTCAACCTTTGACCTTCACCAACAAGCAATTGTCTGAAAGGAATCTGGGCAAACCCATTTATGAAAAGGAAATGTTGGCTATTCTACATGCAGTTGATCTGTGGCACCCTTATCTCTTAGGGAAATGCTTCCAAATTAAGACCGACCATCAAAGCCTCAAGTACTTTTTGGAACAACGCATTTCCTCCCAGTAGCAAAAAAAATGGGTGACTAAGCTCTTTGGTTATGATTATGAGAACATTTACAAGAAGGGAAAAGACAATGTAGTGGTGGATGCATTGTCCCAGAAATATGAAGAAGAAGGATCCCTTTTTTCCCTTTCCTTCATTGTACCCGATTGGCTCCAAGCTATGCGCCAGGAATGGCTTCAAGATCCCAAAAGTTCACATATGATCCAACAATTGCAGACCAAGGCTCCAGCTCCCCCAGGGTACTCTTGGCTCCAGGATGAGATTTGATACAAAGGCAATTTGTATTTAAGTAAACAATCAAAGCTTAAATCCACGGTACTTTCCGAGTTTCATGCTACACCCATAGCAGGGCACTCAAGGTTCACCAAAACATATGACAGGGTCAAATGTTCTTTTTTCTGGGATGGTATGAAATAGGACATCCGTAATTTTTTCATTGAATGTGAGGTGTGTCAACACAACAAGGGAGAAACAATCAAATCTCCAGGCACACTACAACCTCTTCCGATTCCACCTACTATTTGGAAGGATATCTCTATGGACTTTATTACTGGCTTACCCAAATCAGGGAATAAATCAGTCATAATGGTGGTTGTGGAATGCCTTTCCAATTATTTTCATTTCTGCACTCTTCAACACCCATTTACTGCATCCAAGGTGGCTCAACTTTTCATGGACTAGGTCTTCAAGCTTCATGTCATGCCACACTCTATTATTTTTCATCGTAACCCAAATTTCACAAGCAATTTTTGGCAAGAACTGTTTAAGCTACAGGGAACCCAATTGCATCTCAACATAGCTTATCATCCCTAGATTGATGGTCAAACGGAAGTTGTCAACAAGTGTTTGGAAACATATCTGAGGTGTTTTTCCTTTGAAAAACAACATCAGTGGACTCAATGGCTACCCCTAGTCGAATGGTGGTACAACACTTCCTACCATATAGCTACTCACATGACTCCTTTTGAAGCGTTATATGGACAGAAGCCACCCTCAGTTCTCTCATACTTACCGGGTACCTCGAAGGTCCAGGCAGTTGACCAAACACTTACAGTTCAAGAGGATATTCTTCATACCCTTAAAGAGAACTTGGTCATGGCACAGAATCGCATGATGCAACAAGGAGATCAAGGTCGCTCTGAACGTCAATTTGCAGAACGGGATTAGGTGTTTCTGCAACTGCAACTATACAAGAAAACTTCCCTCAAGGCCGAGCATTGTCAGAAGCTAGCGCCCAAATTTTATGGTCCTTATATAGTTCTCAAGCGTGTGGGATAAGTCACATATCAGTTAGCTCTGCCCAATTACTCAAAGCTACATCCAGTTTTTCATGTTTCATGCTTAAAGAAGGTGATTGGAACTAGGTGCCAAATTCAAACCAACCTTCCCGAGTTAGATGAAGAAGGATCCATTTGGCTACAACCAAAAGAAGTTTTGGACCAGCGTGAGTGCTACCTGCATCAAAGAACCATCAAGGAAGTGCTAGTCCAAGGGAAAGATATGACTCCAACAGATGCCACTTGGGAACCAACTACCATTCTGTAGCAATTTCCACATATCAAGCCTTGAGGACAAGGTTGTTTTTAAGGCGGCAGACATGTTAGGGTCCTAACCCGCACATAGGTAGATCAATATATTCAGATGTAATAAAGGTCAATATTAATAAGGCCTTTCAATAAAATAGAATAAGGCTGATGTAATAAGACCTAATAGAAGTTTTCGCTTCTAGAAGGATCTTCCTCTAGATGCTTCTCTTGATAGACATATTTATAATAAATAAAGGTCAAGGGTATGAAAACCCTAGCTTGGAGATTATTGTAACAGAGCGCTGCTCGATTGGAGGTTTCCCCCTCAAAGAGGCCTGTGAACATTGCTTTCTAAATCAAAGTGCTATTTCTGTTGTTGTTCTTATATCTTTTCTATGTTATTGTGGAGATTATGCTGGATATATTACTGTTATTCTGCCATTTCTAGCATTTTATTTATGTTCTGCATATTTATTATATCTGGTATCTTGCAGTTGATCAGATGACCACCACCAATCACAGTCTTTGGATGTAATTGAAACATTGTAAAAGGCCTAAGACAAAGTCCCCAGGGCAAGAGGGAGAAGATTCTAAAGCCAATCCACCCCCTCCTTCACAAGTATAGTTATGTTGGGTGTGTTATCACTGAAATTTCATCCACAACATTGCACGCAAATGGTTACATAAATACAACAATGCCAAACAACTATTAGTTCACCTACAACACCGAAATGCATTTCCAAAAGGAAAAAAACTATACAATTGGGTCAAAAATTGAAGTGCGCAAATTCACCAAAGGAAGCGTGCACACTATGTGCAGAATGCACAACTTTCTCAGTCAAACCCACACACTGTGTGCGAAATGCATGACTTTGTATAGGGAAACCCACGCACTGTGCATGAAATGCATGACTTTTTATAGGAAAAGCCACACACTTCCATGAACGATGCATTTATGGATCTTTTCGGCCCCCCAACCACTTATGGACCAGCTCCCAACTTGATTTGACCCTCAAATATGAGATGAATCCGAATGGGGGGATGGTTAAGGACCAAAGGGTGCCCTAAAGGGCCCCTTGTTCACACCAAGAACCAGTTGAATATTTCCTTGAAGACATGCTATAAATGGAGGCCATGGGTGCACTAAGAATTTAAGAATCTCATAGTATTGTTATGTTTCCTCTATCCTCCCTCAAGAAACCTCTTTTCTTCTTGGAGCATTCTAGTAACATCTCAATAAGCTATTCCACTCACCTCTTGAGGGAATAGGCTTGGATTTCTTCACCATTTTCTTTCTTGTTTATCATTGTAAGAAGAGCTCTCAAATGGGGGACTCAAGATCCCTCCCAAGGAGGAAGAGGGGATCCATAAGTCCTCCTTTCTCTATGGTGTTTGCCAACTAATATAGTTATCCATTGGTGGCATAATCTTGGTTATTTGGTTGATTGATTTTGGTTCAAAGTTTCTCATACATTTTAATTTTATTTCCTTAGTTGTTTTTAGTTTATTTGATTATTTATTTCAAGTTCTTGGATTATCTAACTTAGGCACTAACGTCTGTCTTGTCTACTAGGGCCAACTAGACTTGCAAGTTCCTTTATTTTGCTCACTCAAGTGACGAAAAAGACACAACAGATTGGCGACCATGCTGGGGATAAGGTATCAATTTCCTCCCTATTTGGGTTGCTTGAGCACTTCTTTTTGACCCATTTTCCTTGCAAGAACCATAACCTCCATAGCCTTACCTATCAAGAGGTGAGTTTGGAGCTAGAGGAGGAGGATTCCACTTAAAATACCCCCCCGGACACGTATCAGAACGTGCGTGGGTATTTCGGCCCACATATGCGCATTCTGAGCATTGTGCGCCAACAACACTTCATTTCTCTGCACATAGTGAGCTAAAAGGTATTTTGTTCTCTGCACATTGTGCACCCACTGCTCCTCTATTTGAATTGTAACCCGTGCATTTTTCCAAAATTCCAACATTGTAAGAGTTTTTTTGATTATTTGAAGGCCCCTAGCCTTCAAAATCTTGCTTTTATGCAATTTGTAAATGCACTACACTTAGATTCCTTTCCCACTTGAAATGTTAGTCAAAACATAGGCACTTAGGGGGTTAAAAAGAACCACATTTCTCTTCTTTTTCTTTGGTTGGCACATGGATAGATTTTTTTGATTGTAAAAGTTAAGTTGAGGTTATTTGTGATCACATATAAAAACACTTGCATTGGGACCATAAATCAAACTTTAATCATTTATTATGCTCTTCTCTTGCACCATAGAGTGATCTTGAGAACCAAAAAGGTGGTTAAGGGGACATTTCATCTCCCTTAAAAAATCTTTAGGAGAGGACAAAGCCCCCTAGGGTTCCTCTTAGTTTCTTTTGAAAATCATCTTAAATTTGTAAGGGCCCATACATGCCCACATGTTGCAAAGTTAGGATAGTTTTTAAAATTACTTTCTTAGTTTACATCACTAGGAGAATTTAGAGATCAAAGTAATGGGCCCATACATGCCCACATGCTTGCAATCTAGGATAGTTTTTTTAAGATTTCTTAGAGTAAACCACATTAGGGAGTTTAAAGGATTGGTAAGGGCCCATATGTCCACATGCTAGTTCTTTAGGGATTTTAAAATTCCGCAAGGTTGTACCAATGACATCTAGTAAGATAGGTAATCAATATTTGTAAGGACCATAGGAAGTCCACATGTTTCAAATTGACACCTAACTTATTAAAAATTTGGCAAATTTTATCACTTTCTCACACACAAAGTCACTCCTCACTCACATAATTTCATCTCGAATTGTGGAGGTTGAAGTAGGTTTCTTCTAAAGGGATTATGAAACGTCCCACTACTTCTTGAAGAAATTATCCACGAAAACTTAACTCAAATGAGATTGGTTCACACACCCAATCTCTTAACCAACCACATCTAAATTTGTTTCTAAAAACTCACTAAGTTTTCCTCCACAGGAGGTGCCAAAATAAATTTTTAGTCTAGGTAGGATCTCAGGGATAGGAATCCAAATAACCACCCATTATCTAGTTCTCACATCTTCAAACATTAGAAGTTGACAAATAGGGAACTTTAAAATCCTTCAAGTCAAGTGTTCCTAACACCATAAGGTAGGGACATATGTGTGAAGGGTCGAAGGGTGAGGTCCAGTTGTTATGTGCATCCCCCCTTGAGTCACCCAACTCTTGGAAGGGATCCATCCCGTGACCCATTTCTGAGGCCGAAAATCTAAATGTCGCACTTTGACCGAGGTACCTAGTGGCCAAATTTAGGACATCTACCTAGGTGGAAATTGTGGGCTGCAATTGCACCTTGATCAGATTTTTTGTGGCTATTGGGAAATATCCCCAGCTCTTTCGGGATATGCACCCTCTACCCCTCATTATAAATGATTGTTTCATCCTTCACTAGTTCCTCTTCTGGTGGCTTCAGACCCCACTGTTGAGTGATATTGGAAGGTCCAGTGCTATTTGAGAGGAAGGATGTTACGTCTTTTTAGGACATGAGAATTTTTTTCTTTGTTCTCCCACTTGGACAAAATCCACCTACCCACATGTATGCTTATTTTTTTATTTATGTATGATTCTCATTTGATTACATACGATTGTGAGATATATTGTGAAGGTCTAAATTATACAAGTCTCTTGTTTATTTATTGCTCTCATCACCATTTTCACTCATTCACTTTGCTAGTCATACATCATAGGGGACCCACATAATCCTAGTCGTTCCAGACGCTTGAAAAACCTCCCTCTTATCCTAGGAGGATTTCTTAGTCTTTCCAAATCAATGGCTCAACCATATCACACCCCTGTCAGTGCTACTATTTTTTGATCAGCTTTACTTGGGTCCAATTCCCAAGGTCAACCACCCACTATCTTTCCTTTACAAGGAAGCAGGGGACAAACTTATTCTCAAGGGAGAGGTACAAGCCCACCAAACCCCCCTCAAGGGTCATGTACACAACCTACTCACACCATGGATGGAAATAATCCTCCACCAACACCCCCAATGTCATATTTGGCATCCCTCAACATTCTTGATTTGAGAAAACTCACGAATGACCCTATATTGCATGACCCCACATGGCCAACTATTCCTACCAAACTCCCTTCAGACATTCCCAAATTTGGAGGAAAATCAGGGGAAGATCCCGCCAATCATGTCATGACCTTCCACTTATGGTTCTCTTCAAACAACAAAATGGATGAATCCATCTTATTAAGGTTATTTTAGTGCACACTCACCGGTCCATCAGCCAAATGGTATGTCGACGAAAAAATTAGGGTCCCATGTGACTTTTGAGTCCTTGGCCAACGAATTTTTGGCCTTCTTCCAACTACCAGTTCTCCATGACAAAGGTCTATAACTTCTCTCCGAGTGAAAACAAACCTCAACTACACATATCACCAACCACATTCATGAATGGCATCGGAGACATAGTTTATGCAAAGCAGAAACCACCAAAGAACAATGTCTCGATTGGTTTCTCAAATCACTAGTCTCTATCCTTGCCAAAGATGTGGTATCCACCTTCCCCCAAACCGAGGAGGAAGCCATAAGCAAGGATCAACAATATGACCTCATTTAGGCTTAGTCAGGTTACTTATACATAGTAATACCTAATGCACCAAGACCTGTACCATTCAGCCAGGACAAACCTGGAATGTCTCATGCGACAGATGGATTTATTGGTACCACAACACACCACAATCCGTATATCCAACCACCACCTATGTATGTTACACCCCAATATCTGTCGATATATGGAGGTCCATCTTACTACCCTCCTCCCCCTTACCAACAACCATATCCTGTGGCGCCCCCTCCACCCATGAGTGTAACCCCGCCGACACCCATCATCCGCCCGACTTTTACACCAAGTTTAGGTGCCCCTTCCACCTCATCTTATAACCTGGGAACTAGTGAAAGTGCTACGCCTTTCCATGCACCCTATGGATCATTGCCACAAAAAAATATGTATTATCCATTTCCTGGTCCTCCACACGGAAAACCACACGCCGGTGTAAACTTTGTTCAGCCCTCTCCCATTCAACAATTTCAGGCTTTTAAACATTTGAATACGTCAAATCTGGCCCATCAGCCGAATAATGCCAAAAATAAAGGAAAAAACTAAAACAATAGTAACCCAGAACAAGGGGGAAATAATCCCCAACAAAACCAACTTGTTGGGGGAAACCAACATCAGGGTAACCAGAACCCCTAAGGGGACAATAACAACAAACTCCAGGGGAGGAACAAAAATAACAACCTCCAGACAAACTTCCCTTGCGCTCTTTGTGGTGAGCATGGCCATTACACTCACCATTGCCCCTAAATTTCCTACTTCAAATGGATGAAAGACTCCATGAACATGCCACGTCCTCCAGCATCACATGCCCCTCAGTAGGCCCCACAACAGTATTTGCAACAACCACCCCTGGCTATGTTGCAAAACCTTATTCCACATCAAGGTGTGATGAATACCAAACATGAGGTACACCCTGCCCCACCACAAATGGGGCAGTATAAAAACCCTGGAAACCTAGCGTATCACAATGTCCTCCTCACTAGAGAAGAATAAATTCTTCTGCAAACACATGGTCATCAATACAACATGCCCCATGAATCTACTCCCACCACTTCGGAAGTAGCTCCAGCTAAAACTAGAACACCCTTGATGATTCCATGCCCTAACACGAAACATGCCATTCGTATCCCTCATATCCCATTATGACAGAATGTCAACAACCCTCAGGCTAGGGAAACACATAATTACATTTTGGTCGATCACTTGGCCCAATCCCCTGCAGCCATGTCTATTTTGGAAGCTCTCCAAACCTATCCCACTCAACAGAAATCGTTACTTTCTTCTTTGGGGGAAGTCATTTGATTTTGATTGTGGGGAACCTCATCTCCCCACTTTGGTATCTTTCCAGATACCAGTCAAGATTTATAACATCACGGTTCATCGATGTATCATTGATGAAGGTGCATCCACATGCATCATGTCCAAAATTGTATGCCATAAACTTGGCTCCTCTGAGCTAATACCATCTGCCATCTGTAATATCCCCAAGGACGAGCTATGTTGTAACCATGTTTATGAATTGTAAATAATGTTTATGAATTGCAAATCATGTTTTGTAGGCTGGTGAGCCAAGTATTGATAAGCTAGTGGGCTTATGTGTTTATTAGGCCAGAGAGCCTAAGTGTTAAAGGCTAGGAGCCTGTTTTTGTATATGTAATATGAAAAACATTAATAAAGATTAAACATCATTGCGTGCAGATTGACCATGAAGAAAGAGTGATGGGGGACTAAGATTCCATGGGGTGGGTAAGGGAAAAGGGCTTGAAAGGTTGGAAAGAGGGGATAATCTTACAGGCTTAAGTCCTTGAGAATAATATTTTATTATTATTCTAAACCTGTGTGACAAAACATATTTTTATCCTAAGTATTGGGAGAGGCAATGCATGTAGCTCCAATGTGTGCAAAAGGGAATGCATGCAGCTACAGGAAGACAAGTGTTGACTTGGGCACATGCGGTTAAAAGATGAAGCATCAGCTGAGTTTGGGGTTCCTCCTCCATTCGGTCGTTAGTTGTCTGAAACCAGGAATTCCATCTGATCTCTGCATGCATACCCTCACGCAGCTTTGAAACCCGAAGCCTGTGATTTTTTCTTGAGGAGTCGATACAACCTCTGTCTGAACCATCGAGTCTATGTCTGACCTCTGCGTGGATTTCTTGTCATGCATCATGAAACCAGTGTTACCTGAACCGTTTTGTGTCTTAGTGACCTATTGCCATTTTTCTGGATGTCCACACCCAATTTCCCTATTGTTGTTGTCACCCGTGAGTTAACCAAAAGCTGTTGTTGTTGTTGTTATCCTCAACTTGCAGGAATTGAGTTGAAAACTGATTGAATAACTAGATTTGCAGGCCCATGGTAGAAGAGGTAGGTTTTCAGTCCTTTGAGTAGCCCTCTCCAGGAGAGAGAGTCTGTTGGGAAGTGGTTTTCTCCTAGAGAGATTCCAACACCAGATACGGATCTCTGAGAATTCCTGATCTAGCCTGTTGCCGAGACCTAGAGAGGGAGGTGAAGCACTGATGGACTGTGATTGTGAAGGTGTATACTCCCAGGTGGAACAGGCATGTGGGGAATGAGAGTCCGTGAGTAGTGGGCGTAAGAAGGCTTCTGGAGAGAATCCTTCCAGATGCTCTGTGCAATTTTCCTGTAACCTCAGCCTAGTCTAGGATTCCCTTGCCTAGGTGGAGCTTGGTCCCAACTTGGGGGTGGCCCACTGCTGTGCGTGATGAGTAGCGTGGTCTAAGGTTGGGAGGTTCATGTAAGGTCTGCATGTAGTTGGTGGAGTTACAATAGTTTCAAAGATAAGTATATGCATGTGTTTAATTTCAATTAAAATGCATGTTTGTGATGCTTGCAATATTATCATGTATTTCATTGCAATGATATTTACTGCTAATTCCATTAATTTTGTATGTTAGTAGTAATTATATGTTTACTCTTTATTAATTCATTTAACTTCATTTAAATGCATACTATATAAGTTTGAGAATGTTTCCACGTAGTAGTGTTTCCCAGTCATGGGGTTGATGATTGGGGACGTTACAATATGGTATCAGAGCCCATGGTTTCAACACTGAGCCTAGACGGGCCGGATAAGTGGTATTTGGACGGAGGTTTTGAGTGGAAATGGTGTTTGGAGGAACCAATTTTGAACCTTAGTTTCTGAGTGCCAAGGGGTTACTTTGTCGTGTTACGAAGCTCAGGAGGAGTAGCAGTGGAATAAAACCACAACTAGCATGGTATTTGACCATAGAGAGAGAGAGAGCGCTCAACACTTGGGGTGTTGGAGCCATAGGATCTGTTCAGAAGGAGAGTCCTTTACGACCGTCAAATCTGGAGAAAGTACAATAGGGTTATCCTGAAATCCCTTCGGAGTTTGACAATCAGGAGAAGCGGGGTGTACGGAGGCATAAATGCCTGAAACCCAAAACCCCGATGTCCCGAGGGAGATCTACACCGTAGATCTGGAGAAAAGAGCTTGACCATTGGATCAAAAAAAAGAGAAGATTGTAATTTCCAGAGTTCGATTGTCGGGAGAAGTGGGATGTGCTGTTGCACAAAATTCTGAAGTCTGAAGTTTTGAAGTGAAAGAGTAGACATGGTAGGGCCATATGACGTCGCTATTATTCCACCATGTGGCATCCTGTGTGAACAAGTTTAGCAGGGCTTGAAGTTGTGTAATGTAGTTAAAGGTCGAAGGACCCACAATGGCATTGATCATGATACATCAAGATCAATGACCATAAGGCATTGCAGGGACCCAAGTTGCATGGAAGTTAATTCTCCAAGGCAGTCCTGCAATCCAAACCATGGTTTCACTAAGGGGTTACGTGTTAGCATCAGGAGAATTGCAGGACGAAAGGCGGGTTGCTCCAAACCACGGTTGCATGCCCCCACAATTGGGAAAATGTTAAGTGATGTGGCATAATAACATCACCTAAGGTGACGTGGGAGTGTTCGAAGATTAATGGTTCGGGGTGTATGGATGTGAAATATTCCGATGTCCTAAAGTCCCAAAACTTAGACACCTGAGGTTCCACCACAAGTGTTAGCTATTGAATGTTGGGTAGATCTGGACGGTTGATATGCCCTATGTCGTGAGTTCGTTAGTCCAGAACTTGGGAAGTTGTTGTGAAGTTCTTTGAAACCTCCCAAAATGCGAAGTTGCAAAGCGCCCTTTTTGATAGGCGAATGATCACGACCCGTGATCATGTGGGTTGGGGACCAAGAGAAAAGAGGCTAGTGCCCTAAGGATTGTTACAGAGCTAAGCATAGCTCGGAAAATTTATGAAATATGAAAGTTTTCTTGAGTCATATTTGTTTATAAATGTTTTGGGATTTGTTAAGGATTAATGGCCTGACAAATTTCGGTTGTCTACACATTGTGTTTGCAGAAGTTTAGCGAGTGCCAGAACCGATTAGAGTTGAAACTAAGTGTAATAAATGGAGGAGACACATAATGATTCTAGTTCATAGAATGAATCTAAAGGGATGGATGTTCATTTGGGAGTTGAAGGATCGAACTCCAATGGGCATGGAGAAGAGATAGATAAGGAAGGGCATATGATGAAAATCATTGAACGATTGCAGAAAGATTCCCACACTCACCGAGAAAATATCAGAAAGCTCATGAAAGCTAAGGAACAATAGGGAGAATTCAACTTAAAGTTGATGAAGAGTCTGGAGAGAATAGAAAATAAGTTGGACAAGGAGAGAGACTCGAGAAAAACTGGGAGTCACCTGACTTCTAAGGGAAGAAGATCAAGGAGTGTTGGTAAACACCATCATCACTCCCATGGTCACTCCAAGAGGAGTTCACACAGTAGTTCAAGCCCATATCCTACTAGAAAGCATAGGAGATCTAGAGTGGATGAACTGAAGGGAGAAATGAACAAGATTAAGCCTCCAATGTTTGATGGAGAACATAAGAAGGAGGAAGATGTCGAAACATGGTTGCTTGGCATGAGGAAATATTTC
The DNA here is from genome assembly GCA_009831015.1 of Picea engelmannii. NCBI lineage: Eukaryota > Viridiplantae > Streptophyta > Pinopsida > Pinales > Pinaceae > Picea > Picea engelmannii. Next base: position 873,222 of record ML780680.1, read on the forward strand.
CAACTGCAGAATTATTCCTTTCATGCAGAAGGAATAATTGCAATGTATCAACTGAAGGGAAAGGCATCCATGTGGTGGGATCATCTTGTGATGGTACAACACATTAGAGAGAAAGATATCAATTGGAGAGAATTCAAGAGGTATTTCAAGAAGAAATACTTGACTAAAAGGTATTATGACAGAAACATGAAAGAGTTATTTGAACTCAAGTTGGGCAACATGACCATTGATGAATATGAACGAAGGTTTCTGGAATTGCTAAAGTATGTCCCGTTCATCAAGGATCAGACTATTAAGATTCAGAGGTATCTAAGTGGATTGCCACCTTCCTTTGGTGACAAGATTCAGTATGATGATCCTAAGACTATGGAAGAAACTATAAGGAGGGAGAAATGCTTATATGAGTAGCAAAGAGAGAATCCTACCTTCTAAAAGGCCTGGGATGACAAGAAGAAATTCCAGATGGATCAGAGGAAGAAGGGAACTAAGCCACCCTTTTTCAAAAATGGGTCCTCAAGGAAAACCATCATTTAGAGAGTCGAGAATGGTTGACGTAGGGGAAAAAAGGCCAAGACAGATGCCCATTCAGTGTTGGGGTTGTCAGGGGAACCAAAAGTACATAGATTTTCCTCACAAAAATGGAAAAGTTAGAGTTGTCAATAATGTTCAGCAAGCCGAAATAGTGGAGGACATGGGCAGTAGAATGCCAAGGATCTTTGTAGCCCTGGACAACAAGCAAGATGAATTTCAATCACACATGATTGAAGTGGAAGGTATGATTAACAACCAACCATTTATTATTTTAATTGATTTAGGGGCTAGCCATAGTTATATAGATCCTAGAGTGGTGGAAATTTTTCATTTTTTGAGAAGCAAACATGAAAAATATTTGTTAGTGCAGCTGGCTACAGGGACCAAGAGGAAAGTCATTGAGTTGGTTAAGTCTTGTCCTATGGACATGAATGGACTGAGCACAAAGGATGAATTGAATGTTCTTCTTTTAGGTTCTTATGACTTTCTGATTGGGATAGAGTGGTTGGACCAACACCATGCTATCGTGGACTATTGTAACAAGGCATTCACTTGCCTGAATGAGGAAGGGAATCAAAAAACAGTCCAAGGAATTCCTAGAGTTGTTGCTATCAGAGAAATATCAACAATGTAGTTGAAGAAGTGCTACGGAAAAGGCTGTCAATTATTTGCAGCCCATGTGGAGGAAGCATCTAGGGATGAAGTCTCAAATATTGGAGATCATGCAGTACTAAAGGAGTTTAAAGATGTATTTCATGAGGTACCAAGACTACCTCCGAAGAGAGATATTGATTTCTCTGTAAACTTGATGCCTGGAACAACTCTAGTGTCGAAAGCTCCTTATAGAATGAGTACACCAGCACTGAAAGAGATGCAACTGCAGCTTGAAGAGCTTCTGAAGAAGGGGTATATACACCCAAGCATGTCACCTTGGGGTGTTGCAGTCCTATTCGTGAAGAAGAAGGACGGGATGTTGAGATTGTGTATCGATTTTAGATAGTTGAAAAAAGTAAATGTAAAGAACAAATATCCTTTGCTGAGGATTGATGACCTCTTCGATCAGTTGAAGGATGCGAAGATAGATCTTAGGTCAGGATATCACTAGGTAAGGATAAAGGATGAAGACATCAACAAGACTGCCTTTAGAACAAGGTATGGTCATTATGAGTTCACAGTGGTGCCATTTGGGTTGTCAAATGCACCCTTTGTTTTTATGTTCTTGATGAATGGTGTTTTCAAGGACTATCTAGACAAGTTTGTCATAGTCTTTTTGGATGACATCCTAGTGTATTCCAAGTTAGAGGAAGAGCATGAACATCATCTAAGGATGGTGCTGCAAGTGCTAAGAGAGCACCAACTGTATGCCAAGTTGAGAAAATGCTCGATTTATAAAAAACAGATTTATTACTTGGGGCATATTATTTCGAAGGATTGGATAGTTGTAGATCCTGAGAAGATTGAGGCCATCAGAGAATGGTCAACGCCTAAAAATGTGATGGAAGTTATATCCTTTATGGGTCTAGTTGGTTATTACAAAAGGTTTATCGTAGGGTTCTCGAGGATATCTCACCCTATCACTTCCTTGCAAAGCAAGGAGAAGAATTTTTAGTGGACAGAGGATTGTGAGAAAATCTTTCAAGGATATAAGCAACTCTTAACCAGTGCTCCAATCCTAAGGATTGAAAATTCGAATGAAGACTTCGTAGTGTGTATAGATGCATGCAAATAAGGACTGGGAAGAGTCCTTAGACATAATGGATTCATAATTGTTATGAATCTAGAAAGTTGAAAGAGCACGAAAGGAACTATGCAACTCATGATTTGGAGTTGGCAGCCATAGTACATGCTCTAAATAAGTGGAGGAATTACCTCATGGGAAGGAGGTTCAAACTGAGAATAGACCACAATGGTCTAAAATATTTGTTTGATCAACCAACCTTGAACACTAGACCAAGTAGGTGGTTGGAGTTTCTTTGTGAATACGATTTTTAATATCAAGCATATCAAAGGGAAGGAAAACAAAGTGGTTGATGCACTCAACATGAGTGTACATGAATCACATGCTACAACCATTATCATGTACTGAATTGATATTAAAAGTAGAATTTCAGAGGCTGCAAATACAGATTTGTAGTACAGGGATTTGTTAGCAAAGCTACAACAAGGTAAGATTCCACAGAAAGTGGATAATTATAAGTTGGAAACCGACGTAACACTTCTATACAAGGACAATATTTATGTACCTAATGTTCGGGACTTGAAACTTATGATTTTGCATGAAATGCATAATGTGCCTTATGTTGGGCACCCTGGATATCAGAAAAATGTGGTAGCAGTCAAGGGCCATTACTTTTGGCTAGGTATGAAGAAAATGATTGTTGAATACATCGCCAGATGTATGGAGTGCCAGAAGGTTAAATATGAGCACATGCACCTAGCAGGGTTGCTGCAACCTTTACCCATTCTTGAGTGGAAGTGGGAGGTAGTGACAATGGATTTCATCACAGGATTGCCCAGAACAGGAAAGCAACATGATTCAATCATGGTGGTGGTGGAAAAGCTTATGAAAGCTACCCATTTTATTCCACTAAAGAATACTCACAAGGCAACGGATGTTGTTGACATTTTTATGAGGGAAGTAGCATGATTGCACAGTATTCCCAAGACAATTGTGTTTGACAGAGACCCAAAATTTACCTCAAATTTCTGGAAAGGGTTATTCAAGGGGTTTGGAATGAATCTGAACTTTAGTAAAACCTATCATCCTCGGTCTGATGGGCAGACAGAGAGGGTGAATCGAGTAATAGAAGACATACTAAGGATGTATGTGATGGACAAACCATCGAAATGGGAAGACTACCTACATTTGGTAGAATTTTCCTACAACAATGGGTATCAAGCATCATTGAATATGAGCCCATTTGAAGCACTTTATGGCAGAAAGTGAAATACTCCAATAAGATGGGATAATCCAACTGATAGGGTAGTATTTGGGCCAAAGTTGCTCAAGGAAATGGAAGAACAAATGCTAAAAATTAAGCAGAATTTGAAAGCTGCCCAAGATAGGCAGAAAATTTATGCTGATAAGAACAAAACCCATAGAGAGTTTAAAGTGGGAGAGCATGTTTTCCTAAAAGTGAAAGCCAATAGAAGTTCCCTGAAGCTGGGAAGCTGTGCCAAGTTGGCAGCTAGATTTTGTGGGCCATTTGAAATCCTAGAAAGGATTGGACCAGTTGCATATATGCTTGCATTACTTGCATCCATGACTGTACATAATGTGTTTCATGTTTCATTGCTTATGAAATATATACTTGATGCTAATCATGTAATTTATTGGAATTTGATTCAGGTGGAGCAAGAAGGTGTCCTGCAAGTGCATCCTGTTTGCATATTGGACAAGAAAAGAAAACAACTCCGGAATCAATCCATAGGGCTTGTAAAGGTCCAGTGGACCTGGTACAGTCCTGAGGACATGACATGGGAGCATGAGGATGCTATGTAGGCAAAATACCCACATCTTTTTTAATATTTTAAAAATCTTGTTGATTTTGTGTGAAATTTGCACTGAGGGCAGTGCAAAAATAAGGGGAGGGGATTGTAATATCCCCAAGGATGAGCCCTTTTGTAATCATTTTTATGAATTGTAATCATGTTTATCAATTGTAAATCATGTTTACAAATTGTAAATCATGTTTTGTAGGCTGGTGAGCCAAGTATTGATAAGTTGGTGGGTTTATGTGTTTATTAGGATGGAGAGCCTAAGTGTTAAAGGCCAAGAGCTTGTTTTTGTATATGTAATATGCAGAACATTAATAAAGGTTAAACATCATTGTGTGCAGACCAAACATGAAGAAAGAGTGATGAGGGAATAAGATTCCACATGGTGGGTAAGGGAAAATGGGATGAATGGTTGGAAAGAGGGGCTAATCTTAGGGGCTTAAGTCCTTGAGAATGATATTTTATTATTATTCTAAAGCTGTGTGACAAAACATCTTTTTATCCTAAGTCCTGGGAGAGGAAACACATGCAGCTCCATCGTGTGCAAAAGGGAATGCATGCAGCTCTAGGAAGACAAGTGTTGACCTGGGAGCATGCGATTAAAAGCTGAAGCATCAGCTGAGTTTGGGGTTCCTCCTCTATTATGTTGTCAGTTGTCTGAAACCAGGAATTCTGTCTGATCTCTGCATGCATACCCTCATGCATCTATGAAACTCGAAGCCTGTGGTGTTTTCTTGAGGAGCCGATACACCCTCTGTCTGAATTTTTGAGTTTGTGTTCAACCTCTATGTGGATTTCTTGTCACGCATCCTGAAACCAGTGTTACCTAAACCGTGTTGTGTCTTAGTGACCTATTACTATTTTTCTAGACATCCACACCCAATTTCCTTGTTGTTGTTGTCACCCGTGAGTTAACCAAAAGCTGTTGATGTTGTTGTTATCCTAAAATTGCAGGAATTGAGTTGAAAAATGGTTGAAGAACCGGGTTGTCAGGCCTGTGGTAGAAGAGGCAGGTTGGCAGGCCTGTGAGCAACCCTCTCCAGGTGAGAGAGTCTGTTGGGAAGTGGTTTTCTCCTAGAGAGAGTCCAGCACCATCTACGGAGCTCTAATAATTCTTGATCCATCCTGTTTCTTAGACCGAGAGAGGGAGGTGAAGAACCGATGGACTATGCTTATGAAGTTGTATACTCCCGGGTGGAACAGGCATGTGGGGAATGAGAGTCCATGAGTAGTGGGCATAAGAAGGCTCCTAGAGAGAATCCTTCCAGATGTTTTGTGCAATTTTCCTGTAACCTCAGCCTAGTCTAGGATTCCCTTTCCCTGGGTGAGCTTGGTCCCAGCTCGGAGGTGACCCAGTACTAATCGTGATGAGAAGCGTGGTCTAAGTCTAGGAGGTTCGTGGAAGGTCTACACGAAGTTGGTGGAGTTACAACAGTTTCAAAGATAATTATATGTATGTGTTTAATTTCAATTAAAATGCATGTCTCTGATGCTTGCAATATTATCATGTATTCTGTTGCAATGATATTTACTGTTAATTCCATTAATTATGTATGTTAGCAGTAATTATATGTTTACTCTGTGTTAAGTCATTTAAATTCATTTAAATGCATACTATATAAGTTTAAGAATGTTTTCACGTAGTAGCGTTGCCCGGCCGTGGGGTTGATGGTTGGGGGCATTACACCATCACTTTAAGAGCTTATTGTGGTCGACCATCCTCCCCTAAAGGGCTCTTTCAAAATGTCCCCATTGAACGCGGGGGAAAAACCATCCTTATAGACATTGAGGTTATCGACACCCCGCTTGATTAGAACATCCTGTTTCGACATAGCTACGTGTACGCTATGAAGGCAGTGGCCTCTTCTGTATTTCGAATGATGATGTTCCCCCACAATGAGAAAATTATCACCATCGACTAAGTTTAACATTACGAGCCTAACCACTCCTCCAACATCGATAACATCCTACCTGATGAGTGAGATTGTTGTGGGTGGGATTTTCATTAATGATCGGAAAAACCACAGTATAGTCATTAGATTGTCGACGTTTCGGATCCAGATCAGGATCCATCTTCAGGACAAAGAGTCTGGGCTTAAGAGAAAGAGAAGAGCTGGTATAAATACTGGAAGTGAGAAGGTTTCTTAATGTCGGCTAGGTAGAATTGTTTTGGTAAATTAAATTATTATAAGAAATTTCCAGCGTTTATTAAATTTTTGTTTATTTTAAGGTTATGATAGTTTATTAATAAATTTTAGGGTTTCTTATTTATAATTGATTATTTAATGTTCTAGGGTTTGGTTTATATGTAAATTAAATTTTAATTTTAGGTTAATCTAATCAGAGGTTAATGGGTTCTAATTAATTTAATGTTGTGTACTAAAGTCTTGATTAAGAATAATAGGGTTAGGTAATAGGTAGCAAGTAATTTTTAAAAAAAAATTCTGAACATCCTACCTCTTGTCCGCACTAGTTCCGACATGTATCCACTCATGGATATGGGCCCCATAATTTTTAAGGACCCATCCTTGTTGGGGACATACCATGGAGCACCACTTCTCATACAAACCTTAGCACAAGTATGTGTCATATCTTCCAATGGAGCTGAAACTGGAGATACCATTCCTCCCACTGAGGCTTCTCCACCTCTCGACGTCCCACCAGTTGAAGAAATTCTACCTCAAGAATTACCTAAGAACCCTATGAAACCACTTATCCCTGATTTCACCCTTCCCTAGGGGAAAATACCAGTTTGGGAGATGATCCCCCAAGCCATCACTCAAATCCCCTTCTTCTACCCCCCACCGTGAAAACAAGCATTTTAGGTAGCCGCAACGCTTACCCTTCCCAACATGGTGCTCGCCATTCCAGTATGGTATCTACACCCACCTATGATGGTTCCTCAACCATCTATTCCTCCTCAGTAAGAGGGAATACCAATGAATATTCTAGTACTAACTCCGGCCACACTACCTGCAACCCCACTTTCCAACACCACTGCTACGACTGGGGGAAGACGTAAGAAGAAAGAGCCCACTGCTCCACTTCCTCCCCGAGTTCAACCTCCTTGTGCACTATGCGAAAGAGAGGGACACCCCACTAACAGATTTCCTTCACTTCCCGAGTTACGCAATCTAATCCAAGTTCCTCGAACAACCACATCACTCGTAGCATCACCAAGCGCATCTAGTACTACAACCACATCCCCCACTATAGGCAATAAAGGGTTGCGAACCAAATTCGCTTGCACCGTCTATTCAGAATATGGCCACTACACTCATCATTACCCAACTCTACCTCAATTTTGCCAAGCCTTGGGCGCAGTATGCCAAACATCTTGGCCTGAGCCCTATGATCCACTCCCTACTAAGGCTCACATTATTGATATTCGATATATTTCGTCATTAGTACCCAAGCGATTGAGGTACCGTCCATAGTATCGGGACATTTACTTTATGTCCAATGGTCCCTCACTGATCCAGAATCGGATCCAAGAGCCTATCAGGGCTAAAAAAGGCTCAAAAATGAAAGTGCTCAGAATCTGATGAAACCAATGCCGTTGCGTCCATCCCATCTTCTTGATTTTGGCCATATATTTACTTCATCAAACGAGCCTTGTATGCGAAAGATATCGCATTCTGTTCGAAAACCCAAATAGTCAAAAAAATGGGTCACTGTATTGTCCGTACAGATGTATAGTTGATGTGGCAGCTTCTGGTGATGACATGTGGTAGGTGATGGAGCATACGACAAGTATAGTTGGACTAGTCAGAGGGTGACACATGTCACCACTGTAAGGGTGACACATGGCATGGATGATGTCAGTAAGCTGACTGGGAAGGTACGGTGACAGGTGGTAGGGTACGTGGAAGATACATGGACCATCCGACGCTTGACAAGTGGCAGTGTCTGATTGGTTGGAGAGGTGCCACATGGCCCAGTCATGGGCTGCCATGTGGCACCCTGTGGTTGTCTTTCGGGTTGTGTAAAATTATGGGGTCTCCACCGAAGTCGAAACCCAAACCTCCTCCGTGCTACAGACTCGCAGGACCAGGCTAACTGTCTGCTCCACTAGTGGTGCTTAATAGCCATATAGAAATCAATATATTTAAGTTTTTTGCAAAGAATAGTTGGAGGCGGAAAGGGCTGGGGCTTAGCCCTAGCCCATGGTTTCAACCGTGGTCGTAACACCCATACACCCGAGGGTGCGGGCACCAGATGCACGGGAGTTGGATAGGGGCCTAGCCCTTGGACTCCGGGTCCACCATGTAACCACCAGTGAAATGGAGGGGCTTATTCCTTAGGGCTCGGGCTATTTTAGGCCTGGTCCTATGCCCGCGCCACAAGACCAGAGTTGAATTCTAGATGAGAGCCAGCGTGCAGGGAATAGCCACAGAGCACATGAAGCACACCCATAGGACCAGGGGGCTAGTGCGAAGGGGGTTGCACCCAAAATTAAACATAAAGTGGTTTTTTATGCTATAGTTGGGATTTTTTATTGATTTTATGCCTGTTAATGATGGATTTTATCCATTTTTGGGAGATATTGGGCATTTTTTGGAGGCCAAATTTTGGAAGGAAGTTGGGGATGGATAACCAACTTCAGATCTATAAAAACCAGGCTTGTTTGGGGCCATGGATGATAGTCAAAGTAGAGTTATGCTGAAGGGAAGCCAAGCCAAAGCCATTTTTATGAAGGGAAGCTATTGAGGAGCAGATGCTTGCGGGCCATTTCTGGGAGCTTCGGTCATCCGTTTTACGTGTCATTTCTTTTGTTGGGTTCTATAGATCTGGAAGAACATGACTAGATCAGTCTTGTAGCCAATTGGCACTGCTGTGATGTACTTTTGAGCTTTTGAACAAAAATAAAGAAGCCTCCCCCATAGAGACAAAAGCCAGAAGATGTAGGCAACGTTGTGCTGAACTCCATTATCAATTCTCTTGCTATGGTTTTTTGTTTATTACTTCATTTCAGATCTGCATATGTGTATATGGATGTCATAATTCCACTTATTTCCTCATTCTTTCATTAAGATTCTCAAATGGTTAACTAACACATGAAATTAAAAACTCAACCACGGTCATTAAAAGATCCTACGGATCAAGTGGTATCAGAGCTAGTTGATGTTTGGATTTGAGTTTTGCATGTTAACCAGTGAAAAGCTACAGCGTGGTGAAGGCAAGCTTGTTGCAAACAATCCATTAATTGGGTTGATAAAGAGAGCTTCTCACAGCGAGAAGATGGCATCAGAAGAAGGGCTTTCTCAGGATGAGAAAGAGTTTTGTAAAACTTTCCTTGCTATGTCGGAGATGGTGAAAGTTTTGTACGAGGATTACTTGGAACGAAAGAGGCCAATTTTGGGTGAATCTTCAAAGGGAAAAAGTGAAGAGGAAGAGGATCATCTTTAGATTCCTCCTTCACCTCCATCATCACCTCCTTCTTCTCCTTCTTCTTCAAGTTCAAGTTCTAAATCTAATGGAAAGAAACATGTTTATAAACATAAGAATGAAATGCCATTGTTAAAACTTGATGTTAAATTTGAATTGCCCATATATGATGGTGAAGTAAATGCAGAAAAACTTGACAATTGGATCAGGCAGATGGAGGTTTACTGCAGTGTGCAACAGATCAAAGATGAGGCCACACAAATCAAGTTGGCATCTTTGAGACTTGTAGGTACAACTCTCATCTGGTGGTAGAGCAAGTTTCAAAATGGAACCCAATAAGTGGGTAAGGTATTTCCATCATGGAAGAGTTTTATTTCTGCACTTAGGAAACAATTATATCCTTTGGGTTATAAAGAAAAAACATTAATTGAATGGCAATCTTTAAAACTAAGAAAAGGACAAATAGTGGAAGAATACACCGATGGATTTCGAAAAATGGCATTAATGTTAGATATCCCTTTACAAAAACAAGAAACTCTTATGAAGTATATAGGAGGTTTACCTACGCATATTAGAAACACTATTTTCATGTTTGGACCCACTAACCTTGATGAGGTTTCTATTCAAGTAACGTATATTGAAGCAGGGAAAGCAGGTGTGTCAGGGGAATCATTGTGTTCAAGGAAAGAGGACAAGAGGAAAAGGCATGGAAAGAATGAAAATGTAGTGACGAGGAAGGAAGGAAATCCCTCTTGCAAGCATTGCAAGAAAGAGGGACATGATGAGGACAAATGTTGGCAGTTGCATCTCGAGAAGAGGACAAAGTGGTTCAAAGAAAAGAAGGGAATGCAAACAGTGGCAACGACAACAAAACCCACAGACTTGGGATCGGATTCAAGTGATGAATCAAAGATCTCATTGGTTGGTATGACAAGTAAAATTGGTGAAGGCATTGATTGTAGAAGCAAATTGTTTCATATAAGGGTAATCATGCGACACACTAAGATAGACACATTAATCGATAGTGGATCTCAATCTAATATAATCTCAGAAGAATTGGTTAAGCAATCATCATCAAATGCACATAACAAAGCAATGCACAATCAAATTTGCAATTTCATCTAAGTATGTGGACGAAGTAACATGTGATGTAGTGTTGTTAAGAAAATGTGGAATGGTCTTAGGTAGTCCATATTTATATGATCGTAAGGCAATCTTCTACAGAACAAAGAATCAATATCAATTTACCAAAGTAGTTCAAGATTATGTGGTTCATGCTCATCATGTTAAGGCAAATAAAACACTTCAAACAATGGAACAATTAAAGAAGGCAGTGAAAGCAAGCAACAAACCAATAATTGTTTCAAATGAAGTAATCGATCTTAAGCAAGAATAAGAAATGATTGTTGAATGGAAAATCAATCATAAGTTGCTTCAAGATAAGCTCATGTCATGCAAATATTTCAAGTATATCAGTTCATTTTCAGTTTTCTTTTTGATACTATCATTAGTAATGTTGTCTACATGGATGATAGTGGCTTCAGTAAGATGTAATAGGGTTCAAATGGCTAATAATATACTGCCAGTTGTCATGATTGTGTTACAGTTGATCTTGATGAGACAACTGCACAGGACAGAGTTTAGAGACAGAGGACAAGATGGGTGGCCTATATTGAGCTTGTTGACTGATCAGTAACCTTTTGGGGACCAAAAGGTCTTTTAGTGGGGAGGTGTGATCCAGAATTAGATCCTAGAGACTGTCAGGGCTAAAAAAGGCTAAAAAATGAAAGTGCTCGAAATCCGACGAAACCAATTCCATTGCGTCTGTCTTGTCTTCCTGATTATAGCCATATATTTACTTCATCAAACGGGCTTTGTATGCAAAAGATATCGCATTTAGTTTGAAAACCCAAACAGGTGAAAAAAATGGGTGATTGTACAGTCTATATAGTGCCATGTGGCAGGCTGACTGTACAGGTTGTACGGCTATACAGTTGACGTGGAAGCTTCTAGTGACAACACATGGTAGGTGATGGATCATACAATAAGTACAGTTGGACCAGTCAGAGGGTGACATGTGTCACCACTGTAAGAGTGACACGTGGCATAGGCTGATGTGGCATGGATGACATCAGCAGGCTGACTAGGTAGGTACGGTGACAGGTGGCAGGGTATGTGGTAGATACATGGACCATCCGGTGCTCAACAAGTGGCAGTGTCTAATTGGTTTGAGAGTTGCCACGTGGCCCAATCATGGGCTGCCATGTGGCACCCTATGGTTGGCTTTCGGGTTGTGTAAAATTATGGGGTCTCCACCGGAGTCGAACCCCAAACCTCCTCCGCACAATGGACTGGAAGGACCAGGCTGACCACCTGCTCCACTGGTGGTTCTTAATAGCCATATGGAAATCAATATATTTAATTTTGTTGCAAAGAATAGTTGCAGGCGGAAAGGGTTTGGGCTTAGCCCCAGCCCATGGTTTCAACCGTGGTCGTAACACCCATACACCTGAGGGCGCGAGCACTAGATGTGCAGTAGTTAGATAGGGACCTAGCCCTTGGACTTCAGGTCCACCATGTAACCACCAGTGAAATGGAGGGGCCTATTCCTTAGGGCTTAGGCTATTTTAGGCCTGGTCCTATGCCCGCGCCACAAGACCAGATCTGGATTCTGGATGAGAGCCAGCGCGCAGGGAATAGCCACAGAGCACATGGAGCGCGCCCATAGGACCAGGGGGATAGCATGAAGGGGGTTGTGCCCAAAATTAAACATAAAGTGGTTTTTTATGCTATAGTTTGGATTTTTTATTGATTTTATGCCTATTAATGATGGATTTTATCCATTTTTGGGAGATATTGGGCATTTTTTGGATGCCCAATTTTGGGAGGAAGTTGGGGATGGATAACCAACTTCAGATCTATAAAAGCCAGGCTTGTTTGAGGCCATGGAGGACAGTCAAAGTAGAGTTATGCTAAAGGGAAGCCAAGCCAAAGCCATTTTTATGTAGGGAAGCTATTGAGGAGAAGACGCTTGCGGGCCATTTCTGGGAGCTCCGGTCATCTGTTTTGTGTTCCGTTTCTTTTGATGGGTTCTAGAGATCTAGAAGAACATGACTAGATCAGTATTGTAGCCAATTGGCACTATTGTGATGTACTTTTGATCTTTTGAACAGAAATAAAGAAGCCTCCCCCATAGAGACAAAGGCCCGGAGATGTAGGCAACATTGTGTCGAACTCCGTTATCAATTCTCTTGCTATGGTTTGTTGTTTATTACTTCATTTCAGATCTTAATATGTGTATATGGCTGTCATAGTTCCTCTTATGTCCTCATTCTTTCATTGAGCTTCTCAAATGGTTAATTAACACATGCAATTAAAAACTCAACCACAGTCATTAAAAGATCTTGACGGATCACTCACACCCTACACACGATATCCCATTTACGTCCTCACCACTTGAGGAAAATAACACCTACCCATTGATGAGTCCCCCTACCATCTACCAGGATCCTCTATATTCTTTCATTTTCCATTGTGATGAAGATATCTTGGAGGAACTAACTACCCCTGATTTCCCTTGGAATATGCTCCATCATCGAGAACTTCTCCTCTCACTAGAGGTCTTTCACCTGCCTGATAGTTAGCCCCAAGATCCCGTAATATTCCCAAACACCTCACAACACTCTCGCCAGATCACCAATACTGTCAGTGCAAATGAGGTGGCATTGTGGGCCCACCATCCATATATAGGCCCTTTTTCCCAACATCCACACTCTGTTAGAGGAGCCCAAAACCTTTGTTTCCCGATCTGTCTTCAACCATGGGATCATGGTACCATTTTTGGAACAGGGGTAGACCCAGGGTTCAACGCTACAACAATGCACCAACAAAACCCTAACTACTGGCCCTTTCTGCAACACCTGCGAAGTAGGTGAAGTCTCACCCAAGGTAGAGGCAGTGGTGGTTACAGAACTCAGATGTCTGCAACCTTAGCTGGGACACAGATCTATGATTCTAACACTTAACAAAGCACTTAGCACCGACAATACATTAATATCCAACCAATATCTACTTCGTAGATAAAACAGAGCATCGTAATACTTATTCAGATCTAATGTATCTAAGCACTTAGCATCACGATACAGATTAGATCTAGCAGGTTTTAGTACTAAGCACATTCACATAGTCCCGATCTAGCATTTATATACATCATTAAGCACAAAGCATAAATAGATCTATCTATCTATATTGAGCACTTAACAAGCAAAACATAACTGCATCAATACATCACACAAAGCATAGTACACAACATGTACATGGTTCAACCCCACCCTGGGGTTACGTCCACCAACTTTGTCTTCTTTATTAGTCTTCTTCAATTGGATACATGCACAGAGCCACAAAAACACTACTCCGCATAGGACACGAGATCTACATACTTCACTAGATTGTCCTCCCTTGCGTTATAGCACTAAGCCTTCCACAGTCTGTTACAAACACTTGCACTTAAATTTGCAAGTTTCTCACAGCATGCACAAAGCATCTACAAATCACATTTGCACTTAGCATACTTACAACTAACTAGTAACCTATTCTTACATAACCTATATCTCTATTTATACATTACAAAAGTGGGTATAAGCATGGGTAAACCCATGGGCCGACATCCCATAACTGTTACATTATCCCAAAACCCAAAAAGGACCCAAAAGTGACTGAGATCCCGCAATCTCTGCTTCATCTTGTGCTCCTCCTTCGACAGCCTGTCGAAGTCCAAAAAATGTTCAATCATGCCCAAGTATCTGTTGATGGGTCTTAAATCCCTTGTTCAACAGTAGAAACCAAACCCGCCATCGAGGCCCAATTAGAATTTGCAGCATTTGTGAGTGGAATGGTTCTCCAGATCTTGTGATCCGGCCAATTAATCGATGGGCTTTATGTTTTCTTGTGAAGGCATCTCCTTCAGTTGGGATGTTCTCTTTTGGTATTTTCTCTTTGGTTAGGATAGATGTGAGGAAAAACTGGTATCTTGACCACACAAAAATAAGAAATTCTAACGACTGGGAAAGGTTGAGCTCGGGATAACCGTTACTTTAGCATGCAGACAACGATCTTTTACCATAGGCCTAGTAATAATACATTAACCATGTGAGCACCTAATCACTAACTGATATTTTAATCTAAGATATCCAAGACACAATATGAGAGCAAATTTAACTACTTCATAAGAGGTTGAGCTTGGGATAACCCGTTGCTCAAACATGCAAATGATAATTTTATACCACAGGCATAGTACTAATACGTTAACCATGTGAGCATCTAATTATTGTTTGAGATTAGTAATTATCAAAAAGAAAAAATATACATGATAAGATCAATAGCAAGAAAAGTAATTCATCTACCATAATCATTCATCATGTATCCACACAATGATTCATCATCTTCATCATTAAATAAAAGAACATCGAAGCAATTGCACCGGATAACTTGACAATATATTTGATAGCTCTCACTTGTTACATCTGCTCATGAAACTGAATGGGAAATAGTTCTTCTCTAGGCTCAATTACACATGCATATGATGAAAATAACTTCATCTTTGGTCTAGAAGGACTTCTTAATTCATAGCAGCTTCAAAATAATTCTTAACAACCAGAAAGAAAAAGGTTCTTGCAACAAACCATCGATCCTTAATTAATCGGTCGAGGCCTTTATTTATAATCTAAAGTTTTAACTGAAAGTAACGGCTAAGTGCAGTTTAAGCAACACAAAATCACCACATGGCATTTTCTTTCAACATCTTTCTTAACAGTCAACCCGAGATATATTTTTGAAAAGGATGGATTCTCTCGTATTCAGACCAACTGATAAATAGTTCTTCACAAGTTTGGGGCCATGGAAATCTGTGTTGATCCATTAGAGCCGCATAAATTCCTCTGATATCCACTGCATGCACTTGGTACTTTACCAAACTGGAGTTCTTCTGCTCCAACATGGTTCTAGCTCTGATCGAGTGTTCTGTGAATTGTTGCACCTATCCTGGCCTTGCATTGGTTATATTTGCGCACTCTATGGTCCATAGTGTGTCTTGTTTGGCATGCATCTTGACTACGTCGCTCAGGTTGACAAATTCATTGGGGGTGCCAAACTCGGGGAGCCCGACATATTTCATTACTTTATTAATTTTATCCCAGTGCTTCAGGCACTTGGCCCACTGCTCTTGGATTTCTTGATGTGGGTCCTGAGACATCTTAGCCCAGTATTCGACAGACCTCTTCATGTAGTCGAGGGTACTTTTGTCTAGCAGTCAAATGCCATGATCTTCCTTTTCTCGATCCTACTGGACTACCTCAATATATTCGAGCCTCTCTACCGCTTGCTGTGCTCTTTCATGCCATTGCTCTATCTCCTTGCATGTTTCGAGTGCCATGAGAGTGTCCTCCTAGAATTCAACTATGTTTCTAATTACCAAGTGTCTTTCCTTTTTGAACTCGTTGTAAACTCCTGTGAATTCATCCTTCAAATATATCGTGGTCTATGTGGCACCTTTATAGTATTTGACAAGATGGCGCAAGTGTTCAAGATCCTTCAGGGTAGCAACTAGTTCCTTTTCATCCCTCCTGGACCTGTTCTGGGCGGCATAGGAGAGGTCTTTTCCCACACCAATCAATTCAAACATACGGGCATATGCTGTGTTGATTAAGTTCTCCTCTGTAGCAACTAATATGGAATGGTCCACAATGATCCTTCTCTTCTTGGTATTCCTTTGAACAATGGCCTTCCTCTTTTGATCATAAGAGATCACATAGATGTATTCTACCTCATCTACCGGCTCTGGTATCTATTGATCCCCCCATGTGAGGTTGTTTCCCAGGCTACTGGTGGTGTATATTTGTTCAGGAGTGGGCTCTCGAACTTCCTCACTTTGCCTTGTAGATCGGGGATCTGAGTATTGGGCAGAATGGGCATGTAAGGAATGGGTTCAATACTTACTTGTACATCATCCGTGGAAGCATCAATGTCCTTTTACGGGGATCCTTCTTTTGGCTCATCTGATTCTGACTAGTCTTTAGGCCTGCCCGATCGGGTCTTCGGTGCATCGGGCATATTTGTGTCGAGGATTCTTTTGACTTCCTTTTCCTCTTGTGGGATCTCCTAACTTTGAACATTGGGATCATAAGGTGATGTTTTCTTAGGTCTCTTTTCTTCCTCTACATTCACTGGGGTCCTCTGGGATGCCTCCAGGCTCTCATCATCACTATATACATTTATGAACTCATTCAAAGGGTTAGGTGCTTGCATTGCTATCGACACCTGACCTTTCTTTGGTTGAGTTGTCCCATCCTCCAGGGAATTGGTCGGCAATGCTATGGATTCAGGGTTATATAACCCAATGGGGTTAGTGACTCTTGTGGAGCTGGGGCCACTTGGCTCCGTCGGGATGCTTTGGATAGTAGCTGAAATTGTAGGTCTTATGATAAGGTATGGATCATCCCGCATTCACTTCATTAGTAACTCAGTTTGTTGGTACAAGAGCTCCCCCGTCCCTTGTGTAACTTGAACCTTAGGGACATCCCTAATTTGTAGAGAGGATTCTTGGTCGGCCCTTGTCTCTTCGGCACGTTCTTGGGGTTTGCCTATTTCTTCGCTCGATTCGAATTCTTTTGGTTCTTCCCGGGTCCTACAAATTTCTTGAGCTACCTTCTCTAAAGATGTCTCTTGTTTATCCCAACTCATGGCCTTGAACCTAGTTTTTTTGGGGTCAACCATCCTTGCTGTCACTTCATTCCAATCTTGGGCATTCTCAGTGAAGATTTTGTCTCCAAACTAGTTGTGAGCATAGGGCCTATAGGATGATACCTGTGCTGCATGTTTTAGTACCATCCCCTTAGGATCATGCTTTGTGAAAATGACCAGTTTGAAATTGGAACTCTAATTGACTTATCCCTTCTTGCTTGGCATGTGAAGTGTCTTTAACCATGTAGAAGACAATGTGAAACCCATAAGGTATGAAGTATCGCTTCTTATCCTTTACCAAGGTGGTGTTATACCCGTGCAAAATAGTCTAATAATAAATTTCCCCCAACACTAATCGATCGGGAACATATATGGGTAACAAATGGGGTGCCCTAGTGGTGCCAAAAACCTTGATGTAGGTTTCACGCTCATCTAAATACCGGTGACCCACTTTTGATATAACCCTTTTTTCTTCCTCTGACAGCTTAGGGAATTCCTTCCTGTATAACAAAGAGTAAGTGCATGCAATAAAATGGTCACAGATAACAACATATGATTTTTTGTGCATGCTTTCCCATAAGATGCTAAAGTATGCATGGACCGGGAGCTCAGACGAGTGCCAGTTTAGGTTCAACCCAACAAAAGCGTTATGGCAGCAGATGACATCCATTATATACAAAGACGTGAAGAAGGTGGGGGTATCTCCCTCCTTTGGTGTCTGGGCTTGCCTTACGCAAGTACGCAACTATTTAGAGATGATGGCACCCCAATTGAAACTTGTGCCTGAAATGGCTACTATGTAAGCCAGAGGCATCCAAGCCTATGAAAACTAGGAGCAATCCTTTTCCCCATGCAACCTGCAAAGAAGAGTCATCATGTATATGTAAGGTTCCCTCAGATTGGTCATGGGATACCAGCTGGTATTTCACTTCATGAATTTCTTATCTTCCCTGCACCATGATGCCATGATTTTGCTGATGTTGTGCACTTGATAGAAACTCACAACAAAATTAGTACTCAGTTTTTCTCTTGGATAGTTTTTCTCTCGGATCCCAGAGCTTGTAATAACTCTGGACCTCTGAGGGCAAGAAAACCCCAACGCATTCATTGTTATCATCATTGTTCAAACATTTTTGTGCATTAGCATGGTCAATGAGCCACTTTAGGAGCTCGATGCAAGGAAACACCAGAGACTGGCCTGCTACTATGTGTAGATAAGCCCTATAGATATTTGGGAGGACCTCATCATCGATATTCCTTGTATCAGGATCATTGTGTGGGGTGTGCTCGAGGGTTTATTCCTTCTTGATTCTCTCAAACAATTCTTCCCAGTGAGGAAATGTTGTTTTGGTTCCAATGTTTGCCTCTGTGTCTCCGAAGGCTGGGGGCTAGACGAAGATCTTTTTGGTGGTTGTCTTAATAATGGGCACTGCCTTGGGAACGAATTCTAATTGCTTTGCAACTGTTGGGGAGGAGCCTTCTCCTGCTTCTGGTTCTTGTAGTTTTGGCACTCTAGGTGATTTCCTGGTAGAGGCTTTCTTTGGAGGCAACGTTCCTGCAATTAAAATCGCCCTTTCAACATGTGTACAGAGAGGCCTTGGGTGAGAAAAAATGAATGGAGTGTAAAGAACACCATAAATGGACACATAGCTATAATTCTTGCTAAGATAATTGTTTAATACTCACTGAATGTTGGACGTTTCCCCTAGACTATTAGCTTCTCTCTTTTGTTTGTTCTGAATTTCTTGCTACGCAAAATAGGATCATACACGATGACTTGAAAGGATAAGTCATATTAATTAGTTAATGTGGGTAATGAATGCAGATTCAAAATAAACTATTATCATATTTCTGCAGACAGATATTAACTGGTCAACGACGGAGGTGCGGAGGAAGATGCATTGTATTGGCGGGTTCTAACGGTCCCTTTGATTTGTGCACATATTAGAACCTAATGTGTGATCCTAGACTTAATTAACCCTTTAAATGTGTCGTATCAAGTGTATCTTTGAGCCAAATGTCCCATCTCATTGCATCCTTAGTGGGGAAGTCGAGGATCGACGACAAGCTACAAGATGTTTTGTTTATATTCATTCAGGAAATCATCGACGCTGATTGCTTTCGCTACATGGTATTGACATGGTGAACTAGCTTGCTACCCGTGGTCGATGAAAGTTGGTGGTTTAGCTAGCGAGTGGTAAACGGGATCGAGATTTTCCTTTAGTCGGACGTTCCTACCTTAAGTCTGGGGATTTGCCGATGACAAAAGATATTGGGAGTCGGTGATCGGGAAAAGCTCGACGCACTCTCTTACGCGTTATCTCCTTCAAAAAAAAACTGTCGATGCCGAAATGCTTCGGGAATTGGTGATTGGCGCATCCTTTCTTATTTTGATAACGTTTTCTCTTTATTTTTCCTACTGAAGCTGACCAAATTGGTCTTCGGAAATATTCGTGCCGAAGCTCATTCATAGATAGAAGAGAGTCTTTCATCTGCCCACGCCGATGAAGATTGGTGCTCATCTCTTTTGAACTTCTCAAGTGATTTTAGTCATTCTTAACCTTTCCCGATGCCAAATTTCCTAAGAATGTTTAGGGAAAACTTTAGATTGTTGATTCTTTAATTGAAGTTAGTCCCTTTTTAAAGTTAAGATGATCCATTATGTGCTCAAGAAGACTTTTAAACAATTGAAACATGAAAACATAAAAGATAAGCATGGGTAGCAATTTCACATTGAAGTCGAAACAAGCAGTGCAAGAATCAAATGGTACCCAAAAAGTAGAAAATGGACCTAGACTTTTAGGGTGTGCTGAGTGCTCAACAAATGGTGATTCACTGGGTGAAAGAAGAATCTCTATTCCTCCTCCAAGGTTTGGCTGATACAGAAGCTGATGGGGAACTCAACTGGTTTTGAATCAGATCTTCCTTTACCTTTTCATTTGAACTCCTCTAGTTAATGCTTCTAGGTCTCCTTGTGGGGATTCCCAACCTTAATTCCTCCTTCGTTTCCTATAACCCTGACTCATGCCCCATTTTCTTTTGACAAAATATCTAGTAAAGTATTCACTCGTGTTAAGCCTTTAATTACCTTTAATCACTTGCTACGGTGTTGCTCCGCTGCCAACAAGCGTCCATAGCCCCGACGAAGTCACCCCAACATCACAGACCTAACTCTATTGCCAGCAAGCATCCATAGCCCCGGCGGAGATATCTGCATACCCTCTCCTACTGTTCACTTGATTGATAGAATCAACCTTTTATTTTTGGCGAGATTCCCTGAGCGAGTGGGAGAGGATGATGTCTATTAACTTGCAAAGTGAGGTAGTTAAGGTGAATTCTTTACCAATTTCACCTTCGGGGTTCATGTAGTCATTTTTGGATTTTCCTTTTTTCCCTTAAGGTTTTACCAACCATTGAGCAGACACTTCTGACATTTCTCTGAAGTCGTTCAGTCGCGTAGGTTAGATTACAAAACTCCTCAAAGAAGGTTAGATTAGAGTTCCTTCGTGCTTCCTTTGTTGTGTGTGAGCAATGAGTTTGGAATAGAGTTCGTTGTGTCACATGATTTGAGATCAACCACCGTCTTGCTGAGCACAACCCTTTGAAAGTGTAGAAAAAAAAATGGAGAAAATAAAATCTAGCGAAAACTGCAATTGGAGTATCTTGAAACAAAACTTATGAAACATGCATACAAAACAAAAAATGAAACTCGAAGGAGTATTGTTTATTATTATATTTTTTCTTTATTCTTTTATTCTTTTTTTTTTTAATATTATTATTGATGAAAATATTGTTTGAGGGCTTGGCCACTGAGTGGTAGAGCATCAGGTTCACCCCTCATATTCTGCAACTGACAAGCACCTGCACCAATCTTCTCAGCCTCATGGAAAGGTCCGAACCATAGATTTTGAAATTTAGAATGTTTGACTTTCAGATCCTTTGCTTTGCCCCATTGGAAGGTAGTTTTCAGATGATCTCCCCCCAAAACAAGGACCTGGTTGTGACCTGAGGCACCATTCAGTAGGGAGGTAACCTTCGATCCAGACAAGGTCTGTAGGAGTCGCTTCATTGGTGGGACTGGGTAATTTTCCTTTTCTGAAGCTCTGTGTTGAGTGCTCAACAAATTATCTTGGTTAGTCATAAAGTTTATGATATGTTCATCTCCTTCAAATACTTTCCAGTTAGTTATTTTTTTAGGCACCGATTGTTTGTAGAGTAATTCTACAATGAATCGGGAAGCTTCATAATCTTCTAGAGGTGACGGCCTTGAAGCAGCTGTGGCCAAGGAGTTAGAAATAATATTCTTCACTCCGGGGATCACAGTAATACTGAAATATTCAAAATGTTCTACTAACTGATGCACCACTTATCGATAATTCTTTAGATGCAGGGGGTTGCAATGTATAACATTCCTTACTTGTCTAACAATAATCTTTGAGTCTCCGAAAACCTTCAGTTCTTTGACGTTTAGGTCTATGGATTTATTTAACCTTTGTACCAGAGCTTCATACTCAACAGTGTTATTTGTGCATTCAAATTCAATCCTGCAGGATAGAAAATGACATTTACCTTTTGGATCAATAAGGATACATCCTTCCCCGGATCCTTCCTGTGATTTGGACCCATCAAAGTATAACGTCCATATTTGTGAGCACAAGTTATTTGTTCCTTCCTCCTCATTAATTCCCTAATCCATCATTGTTTGTCTAGTAGTTTCTAATACAAGTTCTTGATAGAAGAGGGTTTCCTCTATTGATATCGGTGGTTTCTCCTGGAAATCAATTTTAGAAATTCGGGCGAGAGGAATATCAAATGGAAAAGGGGAGAAATTCTCAAAATAAGAATCGCAGGAATAATTACCTAGCATGGTGAATTCTATCGATGAGGGTTCATTCAGGGTTTCGAGGTCAGTAACAGTGTGCTTTAGATACCTCTCCCTATCAATTATGATCATGTCCTTGTACCCTTTTAATGGTAGCCAGAGGTGTGCCCAGTTGGTTCTAAAATATCTGTTTAATTTTTCGGACCAGTCTCAGCTTAACAACAAACCATAAGCTTCTGGGATATCTACCATAATGATATACATCACTTTCATGAACTTGGGGTGTGTTTCTATTCTGATCATTATGTATTTTAGTCCCCCCATGACTTTGACCTGGGTTCTGTCCAATTGGATCACCTGCTTATCACTTTTGAGAGGAACGACATTGATTTTTTTACAGATAGACAATGGCATGACATTAGAGGATGCTCCTGAATCAACCAAATAGTTATGGAGGTTCCTGTTGAAAAATTAAAAACTTAAAAGGAAAGGTGGGACAAAAGGATTTCCTTTCTTATCCTCCAAGCAGGCGTTAACAATTGGCTTGCTCACTAGATCGGTGGAAGTTAGATTTCTTTGTTGTTCATTTCTAGCCATGGGGTTTTCTTCTGACCTCAAAGCCTACAGTAGGAGATCCTTCTGTTGAGGTATTCTAAACATGTCCATCACTGATATGTTCACCTTCAACTTCTTCAAATCCTCAACTAGGTTGTATTCTAGCTTCGACGACTCTCGAGTATGGATACTAATAGGTTACTCGAGAAGAGTGAGAGGTGCTTTAGGGTGATCGAGTGTTGAATTATCCCCTTACATGTGAGTGAGAGTAAGATCCATGGAGACAAGAGGTGGTTCTTGAGGTCAAAACAAGTCCTCAGAAGGTATGAGGGATCAACATAGAGGTATCCGGTGGTGAGTCAATCTCTTCCTGATCAGCAACTATCATAACTGAACTGCTTGGTTGTTCAGTCAGGGAGAATTGATCTAGAAACTGATTGGCCATCAGATTCATGGCATTCACCCATTGGGGGAAGTTTCTTTCAGAGTGGTTTTCTTGGTGGTAAGTATAGAAAGAATCAGATGAAGCATTTCCTAAATCAATATTCAAGTTAGTTTGGGGAGGTTCAATTCCTTTGAACGGTGGGTTTCTTTTAAAGAAAGGCTTATAAGGCCTCTGCCCTTGGTTTCCTTCCCCTGCATTTCTCTTCTTGTCTATGATCTCATTTGATAGTTTCTTAACCATACATTGTAAATCTTATATGTCTCCACTACCCTTGTCGGTAGTCTAATCTACTTGTTTCACTGGTGGCAATGTCAGAAGGAGTCCTCTCCTGGGAGGAGGTTGAACATATTTCTTAACCAGAGAGGCCTGGCCTTCTTTACACCCTTTCACCTGAAATTCTATAGTTTTATCCTCTTCAAAACTGTCAGCTAAAGTCAGTTTGGAAGCCCTTTTGACAAACATTGAAATAGAATCCAGGAGCGCATTCGCATATACTTCGATTTGCAACTCTTCGATAGGTTTGGCTTCGGGCTGTAATTTGATCAAGATGGTTGTCAAACTTTGATTGAAATTTTTAACCTTTTCTTTTGGGCCTATGGTGGTTGTGAATAATTCGACCATCAAGGCTCCCATAGTAGTTTCTTCGGCGAATTTATCTAAAAAATCCTTTTGAAACTTTGTCCAACTAGTTATGGATCCTACGGGTAAGTTGAAGTACCAAGTGGAAGCTAAATTTTCAAAGGTGTAGGGAAAAAACCTGCATACTACATCTCGATGTTGGACATTCATAAGTTTGATCACTAGTATGAACTTCTTGATATGATCCTTGGGTAATCTTGAGGTTTCGGGGTCAAACTTAGGAAGTAACTTCTACAGGTATCGGGGAAGATTATGAACTCACCCTCGAATAGCCAGAGCATCTCTGGCCAACCAAGGTTGGTTATTTGGTGGTGGGCCTTCCCTTTCTTCCTCATGGTTTCCATTGTATTCCATATCTTCCAGTTCTGAATCGAATTCTTCCGCTTCTAAAAGATTGTTTGGTTCTGAGATATTTCCCGCTAGCATTTTGGGGATTAGGTCAAGGGGGTGTTCGATTTGGGCAAGAGAGATATCTATGAGATCTTCTACTGAGTGTAAAAAAACCTCGTCGGGTGTATGGAGCACCAATCTACTTTCTTCTTTTCTTCAAGGAAGTAACGGAGTAAAAGGCAGCGTACCGATCTATCGAGCATAGGCTCTTGTGATTCTTTTAAATTGATTCACTTCCTTGTGAGGGAGAGCATAAGGTATCTCAGGGTGAAAAGAATCTTCCTTGGGCTGGGGTGAGTCACCCGTTTCTGGGGTACTCTATGTGTGTGGGTTGTCTTGGGGTTGACAGGCCATGCATGTGGGTTGTTTTGAATCTACGGGCTATTTGAAATATTATAAAAAATCTGTATTCAGCCATTCATTCTCAAGCCATCGTAGCGCTATTTCTATTGATGGGTCTTAAATCCCTTTTTCAACAGTAGGAACCAAACCCACCACTAAGGCCCAATTAGACTCTACAGTGTTTGTGGGTGGAATGGTTCTCTAGATCTTGTGATCCGACCAATTAATCGATGGGCTTTATGTTTTCTTGTGAAGGCATCTCCTTCAGTTGGGAGGTCCTCTTTTGGTATTTTCTCTTTGGTTAGGATATATGTGAGGAAAAATCGGTATAAACCAACTTGATCACACAACAATAAGAAATTCTAATGACTGGGAAAGGATGAGCTCGGGATAACCCTTACTCTAGCATGTAGACATCGATCTTTTACCACAGGCCTAGTAATAATACATTAACCGTGTCAGCACCTGATCACTAACTGAGATTTTAATCTAAGCTATCCAAGAACCTAGATGAGAGAAAATTTAACTATTGTAGAAGAGGCTGAGCTTGGGATAACCCATTGCTCAAACATGCAAACGATAATTTTATAGCATAGGCCTAGTACTAATATGTTAAACATGTGAGCATCTAATTACTGTCTGATATTACTAATTATCAGAAAGAAAAAGCATACATGATAAGATCAATAGCAAGCAAAGTAATTCATCTACCATAATCATTCATCATGTATCCACACAACGATTCATCATATTCATCATTAAAGAAAAGAACAGGGAAGTATTTTCACCAGATAACTTGACAATATATTTGATATCTCTTACTTGTTACATCTTCTCATGAAACTGAATGGGAAATAGTTCTTCTCCAGGCTCAATTACACATGAATATGATGAAAATAACTTCATCTTTGGTCCATAAGGACTTATTAATCCATAGCAGCATAAAAATAACTCTTAACAACCAAAAAGAAAAAGCTTCTTGCAACAAACCATCAACCCTTAATTAATCGGTTGAGGCCTTTATTTATAATCTAAAGTTTAAACTGAAAGTAATGACTAAGTGCAGTTTAAGCAACACAAAATCACCATGTGGCATTTCCTTTCAACATCTTTATTAATAGTCAACCCGAGATATCTTTTTGAAAAGGATGGATTCTCTCGTATTCAAACCAACTGATAAACAGTTCTTCACAATTTTGGGCCCATGGAAATCTGTGTTGGTCCATCAGAGCCACATATATTCCTCTGATATCTGCTGCATGCGCTCGGTACTTTACCAAACTGGAGTTCAACTGATGCAGCATGGTTCTAGTTCTGATTGGGTGTTCTGTGAATTTTTGCACCTATCCCGGCCTTGCATCGGTTATCTTTGCGCACTCTCTCGTCCATAGCGAGTCTTGTTCGGCATGCATCTTGACTACGTCACTCAGGTTGACAAATTCATCGAGGGTGCCAAACTATGGGAGCCCGACATATTTCATTACTTTATTAATTTTATCCCAATGCTTCTAGCACTTGGCCCATTGCACTTGGATTTCTCGGTGTGGGTCCCAAGACATCTTAGCCCAGTATTCGGCGGACCTTTTCATGCGGTCGAGGGTACTTTTGTCTAGCAGTCGAATGCCATGCTCTTCCTTCTCTCGACCCTATTGGACTACCTCAGTATACTCAAGCCTCTCTACCGCTTGTTGTGTTCTTTCATGCCATTGCTCTATCTCCTTGCATGTTGCGAGTGCCATGAGAGTGTCCTCCTAGAATTCAACTATGTTTCTGATTACCAGGTGTATTTCCTTTTTGAGCTTGTTGTAAAATCCGGTGAACTCATCCTTCAAATATACCAAGGTCTGTGTGATGCCTTTATAGTATTCAACAAGATGGAACAAGTGTTCAAGCTCCTTCATGGTAGCAACTATTTCCTTTTCCTCCCTCCTGGCCCTGTCCTGGGTGGCATCGGAGAGGGATTTTCCCACACCAATCAGTTTAGACGTATGCACGTCTATTGTGTTGATCAAATTCTCCTCTATAGTAACTAATATGGAATGGGTCACAGTGATCCTTCTCTTCTTAGCAGTCCTTTGAACGATGGCCTTCCTCTTTTGATCATAGGAGATTGCATAGATGTTTGCTACCTCATCTACCGGCTCTGGTATCTGTTGATCCGCCCATGTGAGGTTGTTTCCTAGGCTACCAGCGGTGTATATTTGTTCAAGAGTGGGCTCCCAAACTTCCTTTCTTTGCCTTGTAGATCCAACCTCTACTTGTCCTTCATCGGGGATCTGAGTATTGTGTAGAATGGGCACGTCGGGAATGGGTTCAATACTTACATGTGCATCAGTTGTGGAAGTTTCAATGTCCTTTTGCGAGGGTCCTTCTTCTGGATCATACGATTCTGAATGGTCTTCAAGTCTGCCTGATTGGGTCTTCGGTGCATCAAGCATCTTTGTGTTGAGGCCACTTTTGGCTTCCTTTTCCTCTTGTGGGATCTCCCGAATTTGAACATTAGGATCATAAGGTGATGTTTTCTCAGGTCCCTTTTCTTCCTCTACGTGCACTGGGGTCCTTTGGGATGCCTCCAGGCTCTCATCATCATTATATACATTTATGAACTCAGTCAGAGGGTTAGGTGCTTGTGTTGACACTCGACCTACTTCTAGTTGATTTGTCCCATCCTCCATGGAATTGGTCGATAGTGTTGTAGATTCAGGGTTATCCAACCCATTGGGGTTACTTAGGCTTGTGTAGCTAGGGCCACTTCTCTCTGTCCGGATGCTTTGGATAGTAGTTGAAATTGTAGGTCTTATGATAAGGTACAGGTCATTCTCCATTCACTTCATTAGTAACCGGGTTTGCTGGTACAAGAGCTCCCCCATCCCCTATGTAACTTGAACCTCAGGGACATCCCTGATTTGTACAGGGGATTCTTCATCAGCCCTTTCCGCTTCAGCACCTTCTTGTGGATTGCCTATTTCTTCACCTGATTTAGATGCTTCTGCTCCTTCCCAGGTCCTGCGAATTTCTTGAGCTACCTACTCTAAAGATTTCACTTGTTATTCGCAACTCATGGCATTGAACTTGGTTGTTTTGGGGTCATCCATCCTTGTTGTCACTTCATTCCAATCTTGGACATTCTTGGTGAATATTTCATCTTCAAATTAGTCATGAGCGTAGGGCCAACAGGACGATACCTGCACCGCATGTTTTAGTACCAGCCCCTTGGGATCATGCTTTCGAAAATGACCAGTTTTGAACTGAAACTCTAATTGACTTAGACCTTCTTACTTGGTGTGTGCAGTGTCTTTAACCATGTAGAAGCCAATGTGAAACCCATAAGGTATGAAGGCTCACTTCTTATCCTTTACCAAGGTGGCATTATACCCCTGCAGAATAGTCTGATAACAAATTCCCCCCAACACTAATCGATCAGGAACATATATGGGTAAAAAATGGGGTGCCCCAGTGGTGCCAAAAACCCTGATGTAGGTTTCACGCTCATATAAATATGAGTGACCCACTTTTGATATAACCCTTTTTGCTTCATCTAATAGCCTAGGGCATTCCTTCCTGAATAACAAAGAGTAAATGTATGTAATAAAATGGTCATAGATAACAACATAGGATTTTTTGTACCTTCTTTCCCATCAGATGTTGAAGTACACATGGACCAGGAGCTCAGAGGAGTGTTAGTTTAGGTTCAACCTAGAAAAAGCGTTATGGGCGCAGATGACATCCAGTATATACGAAGCCATGAAGAAGGTGGGGGTATCTCCCTCCTTTGGTGTCTGGGCTTGCCTCACGTAGGTACTCCGTTGTTTAGAGATGATGGCACCCCAATTGAAACTTGTGCCTAAAATGGCTACCGTATAAGCCAGAGGCATCCAAGCCTCTGAAAATAGGGAGTAATCCTTTTCCCCATGCAACCGGGAAAGAAGAGCCATCAGGTATATGTAAGGTTCCCTCAGATTGGTCGTGGGATACCAGCTGGTAGTTCGGTTCGTGAACTTCTTGTCTTCCCTCCACGATGATGCCATGATTTTGCTAGTGTCATGCACTTGATAGAAACTCACAATAAAATCAGTACTCATTTTTTCTCTCGGCTCCCAAAGCTTGTAATAAATCTGGACCTCTGAAGGCAAGAAAACCCTGATGCATTCATCGTTAGCATCATTGATAAAACATTTTTGTGCATCAGCGTGGTCAATGAGCCAGTTTAGGAGCTCGATGCAAGGAAACACCAGATATTGTCCTACTACTATGTGCATATAAGCCCTATGGATATTTGGGAGGACCTCATCATCGAGCTTCCTTGTATTAGGATCATTGTGCGTGGTGTACTCGAGGGGTTCTTCCTTATTGATCCCCTCAAACAATTCTTTCCAGCAAGGAAATGTTGTTTTGGTTCCAATGTTTGCCTCTATGTCTCCGAAGGCTGGGGGCTGGACGAAGACCTTTTTGGTGGTTGTCTTAATAATGGGCACCTCCTTGGGAATGAATTCTAGTTGCCTTGCAGCTACTATGGAGGATCCTTCTCCTACTTTTGGTTCTTTCATTTTTGGCAATTTAGGTGATTTCCTAGTAGAGGGTTTCTTTGGAGGCATCATTCCTACAATTAAAATCACCCTTTAAACATGTGTACCGAGCAACCTTGGGTGAGAACAAATAAATGGAGTGTAAAGAACATCATAGGTGGACACATACCTGTAATTCTTGCTAAGATAATTGTTTAATACTCAATGAACGTTGGACGTTTCCCCCAGACTGTTAGCTTCGCTCTTCTGTTTGTTCTGAATTTCTTGCTGCACAAAATAGATACACGATGACTTGAAAGGATATAACTAGAGAGGTACTATTAGTCATATCAATTAGTTAATGTGGGTAATGAATGCATATTCAATATAAAATACTATCATATTTCTGCAGACAGATCTTAACTGGTCAACGATGGAGGCACGAAGAAAGATGCATTGTATCAGCGGGTTCTAACGGTCCCTTTTATTTACGCACATATTAGAAACTTATGTGTGATCCTAGACTTAATTAACCCTTTAAATGCATCGTATCAGATGTATCTTTGAGCGAAACATCCCATCTCATTGCATCCTTAGTGGGGAAGTCAGGGATCAGTGACAAGCTATGAGAGTTTTCATTGATATTCATTTAGGAAACCACCAACGTTGATTTCTTTCACTGCATGGTGCTGACATGGAGAACTGGCTTGGTACCCGTGGCTAATGAATGTTGGTGGTTTAGCTAGCGAGTGGAAAATGAAATCGAGATTTTCCTTCAATCACACATTCCTACCCTAAGTCTGGGGATTTTCTGATGCCAAAAGATATTGGGAGTCAGTGATCGGGAAAAAATCGATGCGCTCTATTATGCGTTAGCTCCTTCAAAAAAACACCACCAATGCCAGAATGCTTCAGGAATCAGTGATTGGTGCTTCCTTTCTTGTTTTGTTGATGTTTGCTCTTTCATTTTCCTGCCAAAGATGAACAAATTGGTCTTCGGAAATATTCGTCCCGAAGATCATTCATATATAGAAGAGAGTCTTTCATCTTCTGATGCCGATGAAGATCGATGCTCGACTCTTTTGAACTTCTCAAGCGATTTTAGTCATTCTTAACCTTTCCTGATGCCGAATTTCGTAAGCATGTTTAGGGAAAAATTTAGATTGTTGATTCTTTAATTGAAGTTAGTCCCTTTTTAAAGTTAATATGATCCATTATGTGCTCAAGAAGACTTTTAAACAATTGAAACATGAAAACATAAAAGATAAGCATGGGTAGAAGTTTCATACTGAAGTCGAAACAAGCAGTGCAAGGATCAAGTGGTACCCAAAAAGTAGAAAATGGACCTAGACTTTTAGGGTGTGTTGAGTGCCCAACAGTATCCATAAAACTTGGTCAAGGGCCAACAGGCCCCCAACACTCACCTGTGACTCGTCCCGAGTCACTCTGGTCTGACTAGTTTTGCTTCGAACGCCTCGATCTTGCCTCGTGTTGCTTTGACTTTTTGTTGTGCCATGACCTCCTGTTCAAGGAACTCTTGCATGACTACGTAGTTGATAGGTCCCTCTAGGCGTTGTTCAATTGTGGTGACAACCTATTCCAGTTCTTTTCCTTTGCCTTCTACTTCTGTAAACAATTGGTAATCCTGATCTTGTATAGGTTGGAGCCTCTGAGTTACTTCCATAATTCTGTTCTGGATGGTATGGATCTGAAGATGGGTGATGCATTTTTTCTTGAGATTTCTTCATTCTTTCTACAACTAACAAGGCCTTCAACTGTACCTGTAGTGTCTCTATGTGCTACTTCACTTCCTAGAACTACGATTCTAGTGCCTACAATTCTAGGCTCTCTGTGAGTTTCTCATACATCCGAGCACTGCAATTACTCAGCTACTTGCATTCCATGGCAAGGGCCTTTAGTCTCTGAACTACACTTCAGGAAGTTGCTTCTCTTTGGTCCCTTACATCTTTCAGAATCTTGGGCATGCTGCGAAGCTCTAAGTCTGCTATGCATTGTTGCAGCTTCTCGATGGCTTCTATGAGTTGGTCTACCTGTTGTGTAACTCGGTCTTCTGCCTTGATTTCTAAGACTGTCACAGAGTGAAGTGCTATGTTGACCACTTCCTTCACTTCAAGTTTCTCTATGAGAAATTGTTCCTTTCTTTGCTGCATCTATGCTTTCTCTTCATCGAACTTCTCTTGGAGAGCCAACTTTTCCTGTTCTGCAGTGTTGAGTTATTCTATGACTATGCCTTGTACTTGCTTCAAGGCCTGGGTGGCTTGCTCAGCTTCTTCTTATGCTCCTTGAAGGTGAGCTTTGAATGTATCAGCTAGTCGGTGGAGTTGGGATAGCTCGTCTCCCAACTCTAGTTCTCTCGATGGAAGGGGCACAGTGGAGACTGTGCGACTGGACTGAAGTGCTTGTTGTACTCCTCAGAGTTCAATCTCAATTCTATCATACATTTCCACTTGTTTAGCTTCTTGTTTCTCAGATACTTCTAGCAAAGCATCGTTCAAGGCTTCTATTATGAAATCAAAGTCATATGAGGTGAGGACAGTCTGCATCTTGGTCATGGTGGATTTTTACTTCTTCCGAGAAGAGGGTTTCATGGGTGAACCCTTCCTCTTCTTCTTGGGATCAACCTCATCTCTGGGTGGTGTTACTTTGCCTTTATTTTGTTCAACTTCTATGCCATTTATCTCTTCGCCATCACCCCCTTTGTTGTTGGGGAAAAACACCCTACAGACTAGCACATAGAGTTTAGACTTTGCATGTAGATATGACCAAATAGAAATTGCTTTCTACCTTCATCCCTAGATTTAAATCCCCTTTTCTTAGTAAATGCATGGAAAGATCAACCTACCTCATTACCAGCGTTTGATGTCGGTCCTCCGTTGTTCTTGATTACTTGTTCCCAATGCTCCTTCCAAAGTTGACCTGCATTCAAGATGAGCAACAACTATGCATGCATACTACTTATATACTAACAGGTTAGAAATCAAACATAAACTAATCGAACCATGAAAATTTCATGAATTGGGACGGGAAAATCATTCTCTTTATTTCTTAAAATGAGTCAACTTACAAAAGTTGAGACTGGCCACCACTCCTTGAACCTGATCCTGGGCTCCTCTTCTTCTATCCTTCAATTGCTTTGCTTTAAATCTCCTTTGGCATTAGGAAAGGATAAAGGGTTGGGACAATGGAATACGTAAATGGGCAGAGTTTCTTTCCTATATTTTTTCCTCCTCCAAATGGTACCCCTACCCCTTATTTTATAGGCAAGAAGGAGCTAGGTATTTGGATGAACCCTCGGCCATGAATGGCCAGGAGTTTTAGTTAACTCACCCATAGCTTTTTGTTACGTCAGCAACTTTCCTTTTTTCATGTTGTTGTCGGTCCACATGGGTTGTTTTAGGTCAGCCAGTGTGTACACGCGTGAAGTAATGGGTTAGGGCATGTGGGCATTTACACAAGAGGATTTTCA
The DNA here is from genome assembly GCA_009831015.1 of Picea engelmannii. Taxonomy (NCBI): domain Eukaryota; kingdom Viridiplantae; phylum Streptophyta; class Pinopsida; order Pinales; family Pinaceae; genus Picea; species Picea engelmannii. Next base: position 905,561 of record ML780680.1, read on the forward strand.
AGGAGTTGTTCAACAGTGTTTTTGGCAAAGAAAGGATATGAGTTGGACTGATGCCAGGTAAGCATGTGTGGTGCAATTTAGGGTTATAAGAGATTCCCCCTAATGTGTGAGGTCAGAAGAGCATCTGATGGCCGAAATACATTACCAATATTTACTGATGTGCTGAACGATTGAGCCCAAGGATCAAGAATCGAGAGGTGTCATCTACAAAATAACAAATGTCTCACCGAGGCGGGCATACCCATGCTCGGGATAAAAATAGAACCATGGATACCAATAAAATACATTGTAGATCCATGTCAAATAACTATAAAGAGTAGCCACAAACAATACATAGTGGAGCTACATCTCGAAATCAGAAAGATATACATATAGAGTATCCATCTTCTAGAAGATGATTCGGCCTGATGGCTGGAGATGAGATTGTCAGAGCTCGAGCAACAACTTCAAAATCTTCCAAAACTCAGGTAGGAGTGTAATATGAGTGTACAACTACACTACCCAGAGGTCTTCGATGGCTCATTGTTCATGGACTTGATAATCTTGATGATTGGACTGAAGGCATCAGTGATTTCGAACAAGGAATTGATTGGACGTTTAGGATGGTCGGGTATGCGGACAAGAGACATATTGCAGAGGGTTCGACTCAGGCTTAGTGACAAACTTCCCTTGGACAATAGCACAACAAGTGATGAGACTCAAGCAACATGGTACTGACATGGTGAACTAGCTTGCTACCCGTGGTCGATGAAAGTTGGTGGTTTAGCTAGCGAGTGGTAAACGGGATCGAGATTTTCCTTTAGTCGGACGTTCCTACCTTAAGTCTGGGGATTTGCCGATGACAAAAGATATTGGGAGTCGGTGATCGGGAAAAGCTCGACGCACTCTCTTACGCGTTATCTCCTTCAAAAAAAAACTGTCGATGCCGAAATGCTTCGGGAATTGGTGATTGGCGCATCCTTTCTTATTTTGATAACGTTTTCTCTTTATTTTTCCTACTGAAGCTGACCAAATTGGTCTTCGGAAATATTCGTGCCGAAGCTCATTCATAGATAGAAGAGAGTCTTTCATCTGCCCACGCCGATGAAGATTGGTGCTCATCTCTTTTGAACTTCTCAAGTGATTTTAGTCATTCTTAACCTTTCCCGATGCCAAATTTCCTAAGAATGTTTAGGGAAAACTTTAGATTGTTGATTCTTTAATTGAAGTTAGTCCCTTTTTAAAGTTAAGATGATCCATTATGTGCTCAAGAAGACTTTTAAACAATTGAAACATGAAAACATAAAAGATAAGCATGGGTAGCAATTTCACATTGAAGTCGAAACAAGCAGTGCAAGAATCAAATGGTACCCAAAAAGTAGAAAATGGACCTAGACTTTTAGGGTGTGCTGAGTGCTCAACAAATGGTGATTCACTGGGTGAAAGAAGAATCTCTATTCCTCCTCCAAGGTTTGGCTGATACAGAAGCTGATGGGGAACTCAACTGGTTTTGAATCAGATCTTCCTTTACCTTTTCATTTGAACTCCTCTAGTTAATGCTTCTAGGTCTCCTTGTGGGGATTCCCAACCTTAATTCCTCCTTCGTTTCCTATAACCCTGACTCATGCCCCATTTTCTTTTGACAAAATATCTAGTAAAGTATTCACTCGTGTTAAGCCTTTAATTACCTTTAATCACTTGCTACGGTGTTGCTCCGCTGCCAACAAGCGTCCATAGCCCCGACGAAGTCACCCCAACATCACAGACCTAACTCTATTGCCAGCAAGCATCCATAGCCCCGGCGGAGATATCTGCATACCCTCTCCTACTGTTCACTTGATTGATAGAATCAACCTTTTATTTTTGGCGAGATTCCCTGAGCGAGTGGGAGAGGATGATGTCTATTAACTTGCAAAGTGAGGTAGTTAAGGTGAATTCTTTACCAATTTCACCTTCGGGGTTCATGTAGTCATTTTTGGATTTTCCTTTTTTCCCTTAAGGTTTTACCAACCATTGAGCAGACACTTCTGACATTTCTCTGAAGTCGTTCAGTCGCGTAGGTTAGATTACAAAACTCCTCAAAGAAGGTTAGATTAGAGTTCCTTCGTGCTTCCTTTGTTGTGTGTGAGCAATGAGTTTGGAATAGAGTTCGTTGTGTCACATGATTTGAGATCAACCACCGTCTTGCTGAGCACAACCCTTTGAAAGTGTAGAAAAAAAAATGGAGAAAATAAAATCTAGCGAAAACTGCAATTGGAGTATCTTGAAACAAAACTTATGAAACATGCATACAAAACAAAAAATGAAACTCGAAGGAGTATTGTTTATTATTATATTTTTTCTTTATTCTTTTTTTCTTTTTTTTTTAATATTATTATTGATGAAAATATTGTTTGAGGGCTTGGCCACTGAGTGGTAGAGCATCAGGTTAACCCCTCATATTCTGCAACCGACAAGCACCTGCACCAATCTTCTCAGCCTCATGGAAAGGTCCGAACCAAGATTTTGAAATTTAGAATGTTTGACTTTCAGATCCTTTGCTTTGCCCCATTGGAAGGTAGTTTTCAGATGATCTCCCCCCAAAACAAGGACCTGGTTGTGACCTGAGGCACCATTCAGTAGGGAGGAAACCTTCGATCTAGACAGGGTCTGTAGGAGTCGCTTCATTGTTGGGACTGGGTAATTTTCCTTTTTTGAAGCTTTGTGTTGAGTGGTCAACAAATTATCTTGGTTAGTCATAAAGTTTATGATATGTTCATCTCCTTCAAATACTTTCTAGTTAGCAATGTTTTTAGGCACCGATTGTTTGTAGAGTAATTCTACAGTGAATCGGGAAGCTTCATAATCTTCTAGAGGTGACAGCCTTGAAGCAGCTGTGGCCAGGGAGTCAAAAATAATATTCTTCGCTCCAAGGATCACAGTAATACTGAAATATTCAAAATGTTCTACTAACTGATGCACCACTTATCGATAATTATTTAGATGCAGGGGGTTGCAATGTATAACATTCCTTACTTGTCTAACAATAATCTTTGAGTCTCCGAAAAACTTCAGTTCTTTGACGTTGAGGTCTATGGATTTCTTTAACCTTTGTGCCAGAACTTCATACTCAACAGTGTTATTTGTGCATTCAAATTCAATCCTGCAGGATAGAAAATGACATTTACCTTTTGGATCAATAAGGATACATCCTGCCCTGGATCCTTCCTGTGATTTGGACCCATCAAAGTATAAGGTCCATATTTGTGAGCACAGGTTATTTGTTCCTTCCTCCTCATTACTTCCCTGATCCATCATCGTTTTTCTAGTAGTTTCTAATACAAGTTCTTGATAGAAGAGGGTTTCCTCTATTGACATCGGTGGTTTCTCCTGGAAATCAATTTTAGAAATTCGGGCGAGAGGAATATCAAAAGGAAAAGGGGAGAAATTCCCAAAATAGGAATCGCAGGAATAATTACCTAGCATGGGGAATTCTATCAATGAGGGTTCATTTAGGGTTTCGAGGTCAGTAACAGTGTGCTTTAGATACCTCTCCCTATCAATTCTGATCATGTCCTTGTACCCTTTTAATGGTAGCTAGAGGTGTGCCCAGTCGGTACTAAAATATCTGTTTAATTTTTCGGACCAGTCTCTGCTTAACAACAAAACATAAGCTTCTGGGATATCTACCACAATGATATCCATCACTTTCATGAACTTGGGGTGTGTTTCTATTCTGATAATTATGTCTTTTAGTTCCCCCATGACTTTGACCTGAGTTCTGTCCAATTGGATCACCTGCTTATCACTTTTGAGAGGAACGACATTGATTTTTTTACAGATAGACAATGGCATGACATTAGAGGATGCTCCTGAATAGACCAAATAGTTATGGAGGTTCCTGTTGAAAAATTAAAAACTTAAAAGGAAAGGTGGGACAAAAGGATTTCCTTTCTTATCCTCTGAGCAGGCGTTAACAATTGGCTTGCTCACTAGATCGGTGGAAGTTAGATTTCTTTGTTGTTCATTGCTAGCCATGGGGTTTTCTTATGACCTCAAAGCCTGCAGCAAGAGATCCTTCTATTGAGGTATTCTAAACATGTCCATCACTGATATGTTCACCTTCAACTTATTCAAATCCTCAACTAGGTTGTATTCTTGCTTCGATGACTCTCGAGTATGGATACTAATAGGTTTCTCGAGAAGAGTGAGAGGTTCTTTCAGGTGATCGAGTGTTGAATTCTCCCCTTACGTGTGAGTGAGAGTAAGATCCATGGAGACAAGAGGTGGTTCCTGAGGTCAAAACAAGTCCTCAGAAGGTATGAGAAATCAACATAGCGGTATCCGGTGGTGAGTCAATCTCTTCCTGATCAGAAGCTATCATAACTGAACTTCTTGGTTGTTCAGTTAGGGAGAATTGATCTAGAAACTGATTGGCCATCAAATTCATGGAATTCACCCATTGGGGGTAGTTTCTTTCAGAGTGGTTTTCTTGGTGCTAAGTATAGAAAGAATCAGATGGATCATTTCCTAAATCAATATTCAAGTTAGTTGGGGGAGGTTCAATTCCTTTGAACGGTGGGTTTCTTTTAAAGAAAGGCTTATAAGGCCTCTGCCCTTGATTTCCTTCCCCTACGTTTCTCTTCTTGTCTATGATCTCATTTCATAGTTTCTTAACCATACAATGTAAATCTTATATGTCTCCACTACCCTTGTTAGGAGTCTAATCTACTTGTTTCACTGGTGGTCTAGTCAGAAGGACTCCTCTCCTGGGAGGAGGTTGAACTTATTTCTTAACCAGAGAGGCTTGGCCTTCTTTACACCCTTTCACCTAAAATTTTATAGTTTTATCCTCTTCAAAACTGTCAGCTAAAGTCAGTTTGGAAGCCCTTTTGACAAACATTGAAATAGAAGCCCGGAGCACATTCGCATATACTTCGATTTGCAACTCTTCGATAGGTTTGGCTTCGGGCTGAAATTTGATCAAGATGGTTGTCAAACTTTGATTGAAACTGTTAACCTTTTCTTTTGGGCCTATGGTGGCTACGAATAATTCGACCATCAAGGCTCCCATAGTAGTTTCTTCGGTGAATTTATCTAAAAAATCCTTTTGAAACTTTGTCCAACTAGTTATGGATCCTACGGGTAAGTTGAAGTACCATGTGGAAGCTAAATTTTCAAAGGTGTAGGGAAACAACTTGCATACTACGTCTCCATTTTTGACATTCATAAGTTTGATCGCTAGTATGAACTTCTTGATATGATCCTTGGGTAATATTGAGGTTTCGGGGTCAAACTTAGGAAGTAACTTCTACAAGTGTTGGGGAAGATTATGAACTCGCCCTCGAATAGCCAGAGCATCTCTGGCCAACCAAGGTTGGTTATTTGGTGGTGGGCCTTCCCTTTCTTCCTCATGGTTTCCATTGTCTTCCATATCTTTCGGTTCTGAATCAAATTCTTCCGCTTCTGAAAGATTGTCTGGTTCCGAGATATTGCCAGCTAGTGTTTCGGGGATCAGGTCAAGGGGGTGTTCGATTTCGGCGAGAGAGATATCTACGAGATCTTCTACTGAGTGTAAAAAAACCTCGTCGAGTGTATGGAGCACCAATCTTCTTTCTTCTTTTCTTCAAGGAAGTAATGGAGTACAAGGAAGCGTACGGATCTGTCGAGCATAGGCTCTTGTGATTCTTTTAAATTGATTCACTTCCTCATGAGGGAGAGCATAAGGTATCTCAGGGTGAAAAGAGTCTTCCTTGGGCTAGGGTGAGTCACCCGTGTCTAGGGTACTCTATGTGTGTGGGTTGTCTTGGGGTTGATAGGCCATGCATGTGGGTTGTTTTGAATCTACAGGCTATTTGAAATATTATAAAAAATCTGTATTCAGACATTCATTCTCAAGCCCTCCTAGTGCTATTTCCATTGATGGGTCTTAAATCCCTTGTTCAACTGTAGGAACCAAACCCACCACTGAGGCCCAATTAGACTCTACAGTGTTTGTGAGTGGAATGGTTCTACAGATCTTGCGATCTGACCAATTAATCGATGGGCTTTATTTTTTCTTGTGAAGACATCTCCTTCAGTTGGGAGGTTCTCTTTTGGTATTTTCTCTTTGGTTAGGATATATGTGAGGAAAAACCGGTATAAACCAACTTGACCACACAACAATAAGAAATTCTAACGATTGGGAAAGGCTGAGCTCGGGATAACCCTTACTCTAGCATGTAGACATCAATCTTTTACCACATGCCTAGTAATAATACATTAACCGTGTGAGCACCTGATCACTAACTGATATTTTAATCTAAGCTATCCAAGAAACCAGATGAGAGAAAATTTAACTATTGCAAAAGAGGCTGAGCTTTGGATAACCCATTGCTCAAACATGCAAACGATAATTTTATACCATAGGCCTAGTACTAATACGTTAACCATGTGAGCATCTAATTACTATCTGATATTACTAATTATCAGAAAGAAAAAACATACATGATAAGATCAATAGCAAGCAAAGTAATTCATCTACCATAATCATTCATCATGTATCCACACAACAATTCATCATCTTCATCATTAAAGAAAAGAATAGGGAAGTAATTGCACCAGATAACTTGACAATATATTTGATATCTCTTACTTGTTACATCTGCTCATGAAACTGAATGGGAAATAGTTCTTCTCCGGGCTCAATTACACATGAATATGATGAAAATAACTTTGTCTTTGGTCCATAAGGACTTCTTAATTCATAGCAGCTTAAAAATAATTCTTAACAACCAAAAAGAAAAAGGTTCTTGCAACAAACCATCAACCCTTAATTAATCGGTTGAGGCCTTTATTTATAATCTAAAGTTTAAACTGAAAGTAACGACTAAGTGTAGTTTAAGAAACACAAAATCACCATGTGGCATTTCCTTTCAACATATTTATTAATAGTCAACCCGAGATATCTTTTTGAATAGGATGGATTCTCTCGTATTCAAACCAACTGATAAACAGTTCTTAGCAAGTTTGGGCCCATGGAAATCTATGTTGGTCCATCAGAGCCGCATATATTCCTTTGATATCCACTGCATGCGCTCGGTACTTTAACAAACTAGAGTTCAACTGATGTACCATGGTTCTAGTTCTGATTGGGTGTTCTGCGAATTGTTGAACCTATCCTGGCCTTGCATCGGTTATCTTTGCGCACTCTCTGGTCCATAGCGAGTCTTGTTCGGCATGCATCTTGACTACATCACTCAGGTTGACAAATTCATCAAGGGTTCCAAACTATGGGAGCCCGGCATCTTTCATTACTTTATTAATTTTATCCCAGTGCTTCTAGCACTTGGCCCATTGCACTTGGATTTCTCGGTGTGGGTCATGAGACATCTTAGCCCAGTATTCAGCGGACCTTTTCATGCGGTCGAGGGTACTTTTGTCTAGCAGTCGAATGCCATGCTCTTACTTCTCTCGACCCTATTGGACTACCTCGGTATACTCAAGCCTCTCTACCGCTTGTTGTGCTCTTTCATGCCATTGCTCTATCTCCTTGCATGTTGCGAGTGCCATGAGAGTGTCCCCCTAGAATTCAACTATGTTTTTGATAACCAGGTGTATTTCCTTTTTGAGCTCGTTGTAAAATCCTGTGAACTCATCCTTCAAATATACCAAGGTCTGTGTGACGCCTTTATAGTATTCAATAAGATGGAACAAGTGTTCAAGCTCCTTCATGGTAGTAGCTATTTCCTTTTCCTCCCTCCTAGCCCTGTCCTGGGTGGCATCGGAGAGGGATTTTCCCACACCAATCAGTTCAGACGTATGCGCATCTATTGTGTTGATTAAATTCTCCTCTATAGTAACTAATATGGAATGGTCCACAGTGATCCTTCTCTTCTTAGCAGTCCTTTGAATGATGGCCTTCCTCTTTTGATCATAGGAGATTGCATAGATGTTTTCTACCTCATCTACCGGCTCTGGTATCTGTTGATCCCCCCATGTGAGGTTGTTTCCCAGGCTACCAGTGGTGTGTATTTGTTCAAGAGTGGGCTCTCAAACTTCCTTTCTTTGCCTTGTAGATCCAACCTCTACTTGTCCTTCATCGGGGATCTGAGTATTGGGTAGAATGGGCACGTCAGGAACGGGTTCAATACTTACTTGTGCATCAGTCGTGGAAGTGTCAACGTCCTTTTGCGAGGGTCCTTCTTCTGGCTCATATGATTCTGACTGGTCTTCAGGTCTGCCCGATTGGGTCTTCGGTGCATCAAGCATCTTTGTGTTGAGGCCACTTTTGGCTTCCTTTTCCTCTTGTGGGCTCTCCTGAATTTGAACATTAGGATCATAAGGTGATGTTTTCTCAGGTCCCTTTTCTTCCTCTACATGCACTGGGGTCCTCTGCGATGCCTCCGGGATCTCATCGTCACTATATACATTTATGAACTCGGTCAGAGGGTTAGGTGCTTGTGTTGACACCCGACCTACCTCTAGTTGATTTGTCCCATCCTCCATGGAATTGGTCGATAGTGTTGTGGATTCAGGGTTATCCAACCCATTGGGGTTACTTAGGCTTGTGTAGCTAGGGCCACTTGGCTCTGTCGGGATGCTTTGGATAGTAGTTGAAATTGTAGGTCTTATGAGAAGGTATAGGTCATTCTGCATTCGCTTCATTAGTAACCAGGTTTATTGGTACAAGAGCTCCCCCATCCCCTATGTAACTTGAACCTCAGGGACATCCCTAATTTGTACAGGGGATTCTTCATCAGCCCTTTCCGCTTCAGCACCTTCTTGGGGATTGCCTATTTCTTCGCCTGATTCAGATGCTTCTGCTCCTTCCTAGGTCCTGTGAATTTCTTGAGCTACCTACTCTAAAGATTTCACTTGTTATTCCCAACTCATGGCATTGAACTTGGTTGTTTTGGGGTCATCCATCCTTGTTGTCACTTCATTCCAATCTTGGGCATTCTTGGTGAATATTTCATCTTCAAATTAGTCATGAGCGTAGGGCCAATAGGACGATACCCGCACCGCATGTTTTAGTACCAGCCCCTTACGATCATGCTTGCGAAAATGACCAGTTTGGAACCAGAACTCTAATTGACTTAGCCCTTCTTGCTTGGTGTGTGCGGTGTCTTTAACCATGTAGAAGCCAATGTGAAACCCATAAGGTATGAAGGCTCGCTTCTTATCCTTTACCAAGGTGGCATTATACCCCTGCAGAATAGTCTGATAACAAATCCCCCCCAACACTAATCGATCAGGAACATATATGAGTAACAAATGGGGTGCCCCAGTGGTGCCAAAAACCCTGATGTAGGTTTCATGCTCATATAAATACGAGTGACCCACTTTTGATATAACCCTTTTTGCTTCATCTAATAGTCTAGGGCATTCCTTCCTGAATAACAAAGAGTAAATGTATGTAATAAAATGGTCATAGATAACAACATAGGATTTTTTGTACCTTCTTTACCATAAGATGATGAAGTACACATGGACCAGGAGCTCAGAGGAGTGTTAGTTTAGGTTCAACCTAGCAAAAGCGTTATGGGCACAGATGAAATCCAGTATATACGAAGCCATGAAGAAGGTGGGGGTATCTCCCTTCTTTGGTGTCTGGGCTTGCCTCACGTAGGTACTCAGCTGTTTAGAGATGATGGCACCCCAATTGAAACTTGTGCCTAAAATGGCTACCGTATAAGCCAGAGGCATCCAAGCCTCTGAAAACAGGGAGTAATCCTTTTCCCCATGCAACCTGGAAAGAAGAGCCATCAGGTATATGTAAGGTTCCCTCAGATTGGTCGTGGGATACCAGCTGGTAGTTTGGTTCGTGAATTTCTTGTCTTCCCTCCACGATGATGCCATGATTTTGCTGGTGTCATGCACTTGATAGAAACTCACAATAAAATCAGTACTCATTTTTTCTCTCAGCTCCCAAAGCTTGTAATAAATATGGACCTCTGAAGGCAAGAAATCCCTGACTCATTCATCGTTAGCATCATTGATAAAACATTTTTGTGCATCAGCATGGTCAATGAGCCACTTTAGGAGCTCGATGCAAGGAAACACCAGATACTAGCCTACTACTATGTGCATATAATCCCTATGGATATTTGGGAGGACCTCATCATCGAGGGGTTCTTCCTTCTTGATCCTCTCAAACAATTCTTCCCAGTGAGGAAATGTTGTTTTGGTTCCAATGTTTGCCTCTATGTCTCCGAAGGCTGGGGGCTGGATGAAGACCTTTTTGGTGGTTGTCTTAATAATGGGTACCTCCTTGGGAATGAATTCTAATTGCCTTGCAACTACTATGGAGGATCCATCTCCTACTTTTGGTTCTTTCATTTTTGGCAATCTAGGTGATTTCCTAGTAGAGGGTTTCTTTGAAGGCATCATTCCTACAATTAAAATCACCCTTTAAACATGTGTATCGAGAAACCTTGGGTGAGAACAAATAAATGGAGTTTAAAGAACAAAATAGGTGGACACATTCCTGTAATTATTGCTAAGATAATTGTTTAATAGTCAATGAACGTTGGACGTTTCCCCCAGACTATTAGCTTCTCTCTTCTGTTTGTTCTGAATTTCTTACTGCACAAAATAGATACACGATGACTCGAAAGGATATAACTAGAGAGGTACTATTAGTCATATCAATTAGTTAATGCGGGTAATGAATGCATATTAAATATAAAATACTATCATATTTCTGCAGACAGATCTTAACTGGTCAACGATGGAGGCATGAAGAAAGATGCATTGTATCAGTAGGTTCTAATGGTCCCTTTTATTTGCGCACATATTAGAAACTAATGTGTGATCCTAGACTTAATTAACCCTTTAAATGTGTTGTATCAGATGTATCTTTGAGTGAAACATCCCATCTCATTGCATCCTTAGTGGGGAAGTCAGGGATCAGCGACAAGCTATGAGATTTTTCGTTGATATTCATTTAGGAAACCACCGACGTTGATTTCTTTCGCTGCATGGTACTGACATGGAGAACTGGCTTGGTACCCATGGCCAATGAATGTTGGTGGTTTAGCTAGCGAGTGGCAAATGAAATCGAGATTTTCCTTCAATCACGCATTCCTACCCTAAGTCTGGGGATTTTCTGATGCCAAAAGATATTGGGAGTCAGTGATCGGGAAAAAATCGATGCACTCTATTATGTGTTAGCTCCTTCAAAAAAACACCACCAATGCCAGAATGCTTCAGGAATCAATGATTGGCGCTTCCTTTCTTGTTTTGCTGATGTTTACTCTTTCATTTTCCTACCAAAGATGAACAAATCGGTCTTTAGAAATATTCATCCCGAAGCTCATTCATATATAGAAGAGAGTCTTTCATCTTCTGATGCCGATGAAGATCGACACTCGGCTCTTTTGAACTTCTCAAGTGATTTTAGTCATTCTTAACCTTTCTTGATGCCGAATTTCGTAAGCATGTTTAGGGAAAAATTTAGATTGTTGATTCTTTAATTGAAGTTAGTCCCTTTTTAAAGTTAATATGATCCATTATGTGCTCAAGAAGACTTTTAAACAATTGAAACATGAAAAAATAAAAGATAAGCATGGGTAGCAGTTTCATACTGAAGTGCAAGGATCAAGTAGTACCATGAGTGCTCAACAGTGTCCATAAGACTTGGTCAAGGGCCAACAGGCCCCCAACACTCACCTGTGACTCGTCCCGAGTCACTCTGGTCTGACTAGTTTTTCTTCGAACGCCTCGATCTTGCCTCGTGTCGCTTTGACTTTTTGTTGTGCCATGACCTCCTGTTCAACGAACTCTTGCATGGCTGCGTAGTTGATAGGTACCTCTAGGCATTATTCTTTTGTGGCGACAACTTATTCCAGTTCTTTTCCTTTGCCTTCTACTTCTGTAAACAATTGGTAATCCTGATCTTGTATAGGTTGGAGCCTCTAAGTTACTTCCATAATTCTATTCTGGATGGTATGGATCTGAAGATGAGTGATGCATTTTTTCTTGAGATTGCTTCATTCTTTCTACAACTGACAGGGCCTTCAATTGTTCCAGTAGTGTCTCTATGTGCTACTTCACTTCCTAGAACTATGATTCTAGTGCCTGCAATTATAGGCTCTCTGTGAGTTTCTCATACATCTGGGAACTGCAATTACTCAGCTACTTGCATTCCATGGCAAGGGCCTTTAGTCTCTGAACTACACTTCAGGAAGTTGCTTCTCTTTGGTCCCTTACATCTTGCAGAATCTTGGGCATGGTGCGAAGCTCTAAGTCTGTTATGCATTGTTGCAGCTTCTCGATGGCTTCTATGAGTTGTTCTACCTATTGTGTAACTCAGTCTTCTACCCTGATTTCTAAGACTGTCACAGAGTGAAGTGCTCTGTTGACCGCTTCCTTCACTTCAAGTTTCTCTATGAGCAATTGTTCCTTTCCTTGCTGCATCTATGCTTTCTCTTCATCGAAATTCGCTTGGAGAGACAACTTTTCCTGTTCTGCAGTGTTGAGTTATTCTATGAGTATGCCTTGTACTTGCTTAAAGGCCTGGGTGGCTTGCTCAGCTTCTTCTTATGCTCCTCGAAGGTGAGCTCCGACTGTATCAGCTAGTCGGTGGAGTTGGTCTAGCTCGTCTCCCAACTCTAGTTCTCTCGATGGAAGGGGCAAAGTGGAGACTGTGCGACTGGACTGAAGTGCTTGTTGTACTCCTCAGAGTTCAATCTCAATTCTATCATACATTTCCACTTGTTTAGCTTCTTGTTTCTCAGCTACTTCTAGCAAAGCATCGTTCAAGGCTGCTATTATGAGATCAAAGTCATATGAGGTGAGGACATTCTGCATCTTGGTCATGGTGGCTTTTTATTTCTTCCGGGAAGAAGGTTTCATGGGTGAACCCTTCCTCTTCTTCTGGGGATCAACCTCATCTATGGAAGGTGTTACTTTGCCTTTCTTTTGTTCAGCTTCTATGCCATTTATCTCTTCGCCATCACCCCCTTTATTGTTGGGGAAAAACACCCTACAGACTAGCACATAGAGTTTAGACTTTGCATGTAGATATGACCAAATAGAAATTGCTTTCTACCTTCATCCCTAGATTTAAATCCCCTTTTATTAGTAAATGCATGGAAAGATCAACCTACCTCGTTACCAGTGTTTGATGTCGATCCTCCGTTGTTCTTGATTACTTGTTTCCAATGCTCCTTCCAAAGTTGACCTGCATTCAAGACGAGCAACAAGTATGCATGCATACTACTTATATACTAACAGTTTAGAAATCAAACATAAACTAATCAAACCATGAAAATTTCATGAATTAGGACGGGAAACACATTCTCTTTATTTCTTAAAATGAGTCAACTTACAAAAGTTGAGACCAGCCACCACTCCTTGAACCTGATCCTGGGCTCCTCTTCTTCTATCCTTCAATTTCTTTGCTTTAAATCTCCTTTGGCATTAGGAAAGGATAAAGGGTTGGGACAATGGAATACATAAATGGGCAGAGTTTCTTTCCTATATTTTTTCCTCCTCCAAATGGTACCCCTACCCCTTATTTTATAGGCAAGAAGGAGCTAGGTATTTGGATGAACCCTCGGCCATGCATGGCCAGGAGTTTTAGTTAACTCACCCATAGCTTTTTGTTACGTCGGCAACTTTCCTTTTTTCATGCTTTTGTCGGTCCACGTGGGTTGTTTTAGGTCATCTGACATGTACACGCGTGAAGTAATGGGTTAGGGCACGTGGGCCTTTACACAAGAGGATTTTCAAGGAGTTGTTCAATAGTGTTTTTGGAAAAGAAAGGATATGAGTTGGCATGATGCCAGGTAAGCATGTGTGGTGCAATTTAGGGTTATAAGAGATTCCCCCTAATGTGTGAGGTCAAAAGAGCATCTGATGGCCGAAATACATTACCAATTTTTACTGATGTGTTAAATGATTGAGCCCAAGGATCAAGAACCGGGAGGTGTCATCTACAAAATAACAAATGTCTCACCGAGGCGGGCATACCCATGCTCGGGATAAAAATAGAACCATGGCTACCAATCAAATATGTTGTAGATCCATGTCAAATAACTATAAAGAGTAGCCACGAACAATACATAGTGGAGCTACATCTCGAAATCAGAAAGATATACATATAGAGTATCCATCTTCTAGAAGATGATTCGACCTGATGGCTTGAGATGAGATTGTCAGAGCTCGAGCAACAACTTAAAAATCTTCCAAAACTCAGGTAGGAGTGTAATATGAGTGTACAATTGCACTACCCAGAGGTCTTCGATGGCTCGTTGTTCATGGACTTGATAATCTTGATGATTGGACTGAAGGCATCAGTGATTTCGAACAAGGACTTGATTGGACGTTTAGGATGGTCGGGTATGTGGACAAGAGACATATTGCAGAGGGGTCGACTCAGGCTTAGTGACAAACTTCCCTTGGACAATAGCACAACAAGTGATGAGACTCAACCATCATGTATGTTAATTATAATTTACGAAGAAGGAGGCAACGCAAACTCTCCATATGTTTGGAAGAATAACCAAATGGTGGAGGACACAACTCTATATAGCGAGAAAAGATTCCTAAGGTTGTATTACATCCCATAGTCTAATGAACAAATGGACAAATGTGCTTTATCCAAGGGTGACTCATTATGCTGCCAATAAAGAAAATACTTTTCCCTTCCTCTTTTTGGGGTATATTTGATTTTTTTTTGTTTTTTTCAATAATTTTGGAAAAAGAATAAAGGAATATTATGTTACAATGGAGGAACAAGTATTGCAAACATACAAGATCAAGGCACAAGGACGAGACTGATGTTCTAGTAAAATGATACTCGGAAAAAATCCTCCAGCGGCCAAAGGTGTTAAAACACAGAAGCAAACTGTCATAAGGCTGGTGGGTAAGGTATGCAAATGTGGTTGATAAAACACACAATGGTAACGTCCTTCTATGTAAGTTTAACGAGCCCAGAGAAGGTAAGCTCAGTGGTTTTTCATATTTAGAGAGTCTGAAAAAACATAAAAGGATACTCCATTGGGGTACCTTTTTTGCAGATCGTCTAGTCGATTCAAAAAAGGGGTAAACTAGCACCGATTAGATGTCGATTCAAAACCATTTTAACGAGTGTGACAAGGACAAGATCACTCGACCATTTTTTCACTTTTAGGGAGTCTTAAAAAATCTTAACTATGGACTCCGTCAGGAATATTCTTCTGGACCAATTTAACAAGTGTGAAAGAATAAGGTCACTCGGTGATCTTTTCAATTTTAGGAAGTCTGAAAAGATCTTAACTATGGATTCCGCGGGGGTTTCTTTTTCATAAGTTTAGTCCTTCAGCCCGAAAAAGGGATAAAATTATACCTGAGAGTACTCTTCTAAAGAATGGAAGTTCCATAGAGTATACCTTTGTTCGTACAGTTGACAGTCCAGACCGAAAAAGGGGTAAACTACCGTCGGACAGATGTGAGTTCAAATTTCAGTTTAATGAGCGTGAAAGGCCACAAGATTGCTTGACAATCTTTTCATGTCTAGAGGGTCTGAAAAGGGCTTAAAAGAAGACCTGTTATTTTTTGGGAGTCCTGAGGGTGAGATCAAGAGAGAAGAAGAATCATGCAAATGAGGCTCAAACTCATATTCAGGAAATACTATAGCGACTCCTGAGCCTACAGTGTTTTAGAGACGTCATGGACACCATAATGCAACCAGGACCTACCTAGGGCATCCATGTTCTGGTAAGCTCTACCGCCAAGTTGCGACACTTCTAAAGAAGATATGATGGTTCCATGTCACAACCTGATGGGATCGATCCTATTGCAGAGGAAAAAGTCAACGAGACAAAAAAGTCGAGGTAGTAACCTAACCTATATGCTCAAGTTGATTCATGGAAAAAAATAAAAATTTCATGGACCATCAAAATTTTCTCAAAACTCAAAAAAAGTGTCCCAATACCCGATCAAATCCCTCCCATATAACTCCTGAATCACTCGAAATGGTTTTTGGTATAAAGAAACTGATAAGGGAGGCTAAAAAGGTGACAAAAAGAGGCCAAAACGTCTATAAATAGAAGCTGGCAACTCATTATCACCATTGTTGATTTGGAAATTGACTCTAGAGCCAAAAGACCCCCTTTGCTAAAAATTGTGATTCTAGGAGCTACAGTGGACGAAACGAACATCCGCTTGGACCAAGTAAGTACAAACTCCCCTATCTAGCTATTCAATTCTTCAATTTTTCCTTTGCTTTCATTTTTCTGGTGGGCATCAACCTTTAAAAAGGTCGGCCCTAGGTACACACGGGCTGTCTCTGGACAGGCCGCGTGTACACTCGGGTAGAGTAAAGGCTGCCTGCATGTACATGCGACTGTCACCTCTACAGCTCACGTGGACCCTCCTTTTGTAGCAAGAAAAGAACTAAAGGGCAAGTATGGACCCTCCTGAACTTTGGTGTGTTGGCAAGATGTATGTCCAGTGGAGGGAAAGGGAGCATGAAGCAATCAGTGAGTTGGTTGCAGGAGATCCAAATGTTGTGGCCATGTTGATGCAATGTGGTTTACTAAAGTTCTTCCTGTGTCCATTTATGTGAGTGCAACCAAGGCTATTGAATGCCTTGATTGACTACTAGCACCCTGATGTAGAGGCGTTCATGCTAGAGGGGCAATCACTAGTGCCCACCACCAAGGATATCTACTTTTTGACTGGCCTCTCAAGGAGAGGGGAACCAGTCAACTTCAGGATGTTTCCTATAGGACCGGATAACATAGCGTCACTGATAGCCGAGCACTGTGAGGCTGGGACTAACCATGTGAGCTCCTAGGCGCCCATCAGTAAGATCACTAACCTATCGCTGCAGGTGATATTATTACTGATTGGGCGGATTACTGGTTCAGCAGCCTTGCATCAGGCGTCTCATGCACAGATGAACTGTGCTATCCAGTGCTCAAATGCACAGGTTTTTGACTGGAGTACCACACTACTGAAGTGCATGAAGAGGCAATTGACAAATTGTCAATAGTAGACACAGAGGAATTTCACGTTCGGGACGATTTTGTGTTCATTCTTCTTTGAGAGAGTTCCGAGCTTTAGTCCTCGAGAAGTGGTAAAAGGACATCAAGCTTATTTCTATGTAGTGTGTAGATGGGCAGTATTAATGCCGTGACATGGTGGTGGAAGGACCAATGAGTCCTTCGATGATGACTTATTTGTGTGGCTCTCACGACAGATCCCTGTGATCGAGGATTACCCATATGCAGAGATAGATTTTTCTAGAGATCCTAAGATACCCATGCCTCCTGGTGAGGAGCGAGGGGAGATGGGTAAGTCTCCACCTTTGTAGTTTTTTTTTTGCATATGTAATTTTGGTGTCATTTTTGTTATATATATCATTTTTTTGTATGCTAGAGTATTTGATGGGTGTACATTTGTTGCATTCAGATGTGGGACCTGTGCGACCTGTCGATTATGCACAGAACAGGCGTCGTCCTCGGCCAGAAGCCGCAGCTTCCATCGCCGGGGGAGCAGCTATAGCAGGGAACCTCCCAGCCGGGGAGGCTAAGAGGGTCCTTAGATGAGTTGAGCAGAACTTCACTGCACTCACTCGCATAATCTCGATGGCAAAGATAGAGGACCTGCCGCCATCCATGTAGCCTCATGTAGTGGGGGCACCTCAGACGTGGGTCCGATTGTTTAGGATTTTAGCCCATGCTGTGGACTATTATAACAAGGCCCATAGGCCCTGAACCTATTTAGACTTTTTATGTGCCACAAGCACTTACTTGTATATATTTTTTGAGGGCATAACCCCTGTGACTCGTTATTAGTCCCATTTTTTAGGCGCTTGTGTCCATCTATGTACTTTGGTTATTTTATGATGTTATATATCGTTTTTTGATCTTTTGTGTCTTATGGATCATGTGTGCAAAAATGTATTTACATGCTTATGTCAATGTTCTTTCATATGTGTGCAAGATGCCAATCTAAAATTTGATTAGCTAGAGTATCTGTAATTTGGTTTAATCTCCTAGGAACATGAAAATATGTAATATGATCAAAGTTTCATTCTAAGAGACATACCCTAAGGAATCGTCGGTGTAAAGTTGGATCATGAACCTGGTATACTCTGTTTAGATGTAACACAACTAGTTGAGCATCGAGATAGACCCAGAGATGAGAGATACCCAATGACAGGGCATCACAAAGCATCTCAATAACTGCACTATACTCGGCAACATTATTTGTGGTGTCACCTAAGCATATACCTCCGGAAGTTAACAACTGGCCTTGAGGCGTAAAGATTACCCAAGCTGCGGAGGCGAGCGTCTGAGTGTGCCGACTAGCATCGTCTACACACCCAACCAACACCTTGAAATCACTTGAAATCTACCATATTGATGAAAGATAACATCAATGACATGTCCATAACACTTAAAAGAAACTAAAAAGTAATAGTACAAAGACTATACATATGTTACAAAAAGTTACCCACAGTGACCTACCTATGAGTAATACTTCTTGAGGTAGAGCCCATTTCTAGGCTCCGCCAAAGCATTCCCTTCAAAATCAACCAAACGATAAGCACCCTTTTTTAAAACCTCTTTTATGATGAACGGTTTGAACCACATGGGTTTGAATTTTCCTGCCCCCAGGGGGTCCTTTTCTTGGTCATAGACCAGGACAAGGTCGCCTTCAGAGAAAATTCGAGGACGGATAGACCTATCATACTGACACTTGACCTTATGTTTGTGAGTCTCATTGGCCAGGGCCACATCACGACACTACTCATTGAGTTGCTAAAGGTGTACTAACCGTTCTTCAAGTGGAGAAGTGTCTGGCAATAATTGTACTGCCAATTTTAGAGATGGGATCTGACATTCGATGGGCAAAACTACCTCCAACCCATAAATGAGTTGAAAAGGTGAGAAATTGGTTGCAGTCTTAAAAGATGTTCAGTAAGCCCATAATGTTGAGTATAACATCAAATTCCAATTTGACTTGGCTGAGTTGATAGTTCCTTGTAGAATAGTCTTAAGAGTTTTGTTTACAGCCTCTACCTGCCCATTGGCTTGGGGGTAGTAAGGTGATGAATGCTCTTGTCGTAACCCAAGCTTTGATGTTAATTCGGTCATCATTTGGTTCTGAAAGTGACTTCCATGGTCAATGACAATCTCTCTCAGGAAGTCGAGCCTTGCTATGATCTGATTGAATAAGAAGAGAGTTGTAGTCTCTCCATCATCTTTAAACGTTGGCATAGCTTCGACCCACTTAGTGATGTAGTCGGCAGCTACGACGATATAGTGTTGCCCCCTTGCTGAAGGGGGGTTGCAAGTAGTGTAATCAATCCCCCACTTGGTAAAGGGACCAACTGTGATGACAGGAAACATAGGAGTGGGATGCACCCTCATCTTCCGAGAGAAGACTTGGCACGGATGGCACTTCTTGACCAATTCTATACAATCTTTGATAAGTGTCGGCCAGAAGTAACTAGCTCGTAGAATCTTTTGGGTTGTTGCTATCCCAGACAAATAACTTCCACAATCTCTAGTATGGAAATCATTGAGCACGATGACTGCCTCCTCGTGTGTGAGACATCGACGTAAGATGCAGTCTACACCTCTCTGATACAACGTATCATTGAGTATGAGATAATTCTTAGCCTGATGGCGTATACGCTAATGCTCATCATGAGAAGCAGAAGTGGGGAACTTCAAAGTCTAGAGATAGATAAGTATATTTCTATACCAGGGATCTGAATATGTGATCAAAAACATATCTCCCCGGATAGGCGATTCCTCAGCCACAACGTCACCTGATTCAACCGAATGTTCTGAAATAAGCTCTACGAAGACCAATGACTTTTTGGACTTTGTTGAAATGAAGTCCAAGTCAAATTCTTGGAGGATGACTATCCATATACTAATTTTTCTGCCTATAACCCATCATGTCAACATGTATTGGAATGGATTCACGACAGCAATGATGGTGGTCTTGCGAAATAGAACATAATGACAAAACTGTTGAACAACATGAACTGTTGGCAATGCAAGTTTTTCGATATGAGAATAATCGAGTTCTAGTCCTACAAGGCCTCAGCTCAGGTAATATATCATGTATTCTGAGAACAAAACATCTTCCTGAACTAAAACCATGCCAATGGTTGACTCTACAACAGCCAGATATAATAAGAAATCGTTTTTATAGTTAGGTGGTCGTAGCAGAGGTGCAGTTGTGAGGGCATGTTTTAATGCATTGAAAGAGCATTGAGCAGCTTCATCCCAGAAAAAGGGAACATCTTTCTTCAGTAAATGCATAAAGCCCTTGGTGATTTCATCATAGTTGGTGATGAAGTGTCGTAAGAAGTTCGCCTTTCCTTGTATACTCTGAAGTTGTAGGATTGTGCGTGGGGGGGGCAACTGGATTATTGCCTCCACCTTGAGAGGATCGACCATGATCCCTGTTGTTGATAAAATGAAACCTAGAAAATGTTCTGATGTTACGCAGGAGATGCACTTGTTTGGATTCAAGCGAATCCTAAAGTAGTGACAACGTTTGAAGATTAGTCTAAGGTGTGTAGGATGATCCATTCTCTTGCGAGATCGTGATGCTAAATCATCTAGATAGGCCTCAACTATATGCTTGAGATCATGAAAATAAAAAGACATGGCCTGTTGGAAGGTGGCGCCAACACTTTTAAGACCAAAAGGCATCTTATGATATGCTAATGTACCCCACGGACAAATGAATGTCGTTTTTTGTTGGTCTTCGAGTTTGATTTGGATTTGATTATATCTCGAAAAATGGTCCATGAAAGAAAAGGATTCACAACCAGCACATTCATCAATTATCTGGTCAATGAACGGTGTTGGAAAATTATCTTTGGGACATGCCTTGTTCAAATCATGGAAATCGGTACATACATGAATCGTGCCTTGTTTTTACTTGACTGGCACAAGATTCGACACCTATTGAGTCCAATGGATAGGATAGATAAAACCTGCTTTTAACAATTTCTCAACCTCAATCTTGATGGCTACTGCATTCTTGGGATTAACTAGACGAAGTTTCAGTCGAACAGGCTTGGCATCTGGATACATTTTGATTTCATGTTCAACTATTTTTGGATCGATACTTGGCATTTCCTCATAAGACCAGGCAAAAACGTCGCGAAATTCTTTGAAAAGATCCATGTAGATTTGAATCTCTTCGGGGCAGCAATCTGCTCCGACGAAGACATTCTCCATGATGCTAGGGTTTCGGGAGATGTTGATTGGGATAGTTTCAATGATAGTTGCCATATTTCCCTCAACATAAATTTCATGTGTAGCTAGGAGGTTAATAGGACACGGATGATCTCCCATCATGGTCACAATGAATTCTCCTGCGTCGATTCGGCTTAACTCTGGGACAAAATATGATCTGAGTCATTCCTTTACGGAATAGGGATAGCGTAAAAAGATAATGGATGATCATGACAAGCTTTACTCAGAGATCAAAATCAGCCATCTTCTTTTAAACAACAGACTTTTCCAACATAGATATAAATTTCAGAAATATACCATTGATGTTTATACCTTTTTCTTAGCAGTTATTTTAGGGAAGGAATTTTCTATTGTCTTTGTCTAAATAGCTCAGCGTACAGGTATGTGTATTTCCAAAAACACAAACTGATAAATTCAAAGAAAAATCAAAAAGAAAACAACAAATGAAAAAGAAAACAAAAGCAAAATATGTACATAATATACAAGGGTTTTCATCAAGCAAAGTATCTTTTCAAGGCTTGGCCATTCACCGGATAGGTGTCAAACTGCCCTTCAAGATTCTGCAAACGAAAGGAACTAGGACCCAACTTTTCAGCAATTAAAAAAAGGTCCAAGCCATAAGTTTTGAAATTTCGTGTGCTCTCCCTTTCCCTCATGCGGTTTGTCCCACTTCAAGACGAGATCACCTACTTCAAAATTCCTATCAGAAGCAGAGTTAGAATCGAACCAGCTTTTAACCAATTGTTGATGTTGATCTAACTTACGTTTAGCTTGGGCTCTTACCTCTTCTAGCTTCATCAAAGCGTTAATTCGGTTTTCCAAAGGGGGACAATCTCCTTCTTGGACTTTCTGCGACAACTAAAGTGAAGGAAGAAGAATGTGAGGTGGTAGAATTGATTCTCTGCCATAGACGAGAAAAAATGGGGCGTTACCTACAACATCTTTTGGCGTTAGCCTATCATCCCACAACGTGTTTAGCAGTGCATTGTGCCAATTTTTGTGATTTTCAACCACCGTTCTCTTGATGATTTTAATTAAGTTCTTGTTTGTTGATTCTACCAATCCGTTGCCCTGAGGGTAATAGCTAGCAGAATACTTCATCTTAATTCCCTTTTCCAAAGCAAACTCGCTCATTTCAAGAGAAGAAAAGTAAGAATCATTATCGAAAACTAAACAGTCAAGGATACCGAAATGAGTGATAATATTCAAATTTAGAAAGGCAATTACCTGACTGGTGTTGACAGTTCTTAACACAGAAGCTTCAGACCATCGAGTAAAGTAATATGTGGCTGTCACAATAAAATTATGCTATTGCGAGGATGGAGGGTTGATTGGACCTATGATATCAAGGCCCCATTGTTGAAAAGGAGAATCTACTGAAACGGGTTGCAAAGGAAAGGTTTGCTTTTGTAACCACCCTGGCGCTTTCTGACAAATGATACATTTACGACACAAGGCATGGGTGTCTCTAAAAATCGTGGGCCAATAATAACCAGCTCTTAGAACCTTATGAGCAGTGGTGTCACCACCAAAATGACTGCCAGCTTCTCCTTCATGCAACTCTAGCAAGACTTTTTCTGCTTCGTCTTTTTCAAGACAACGCATCAGTACACCGTCAAAATTTTAACGAAACAGAACACCATTAACCAGATGAAAGGAGGAAGACTTTAATCTCAACGCTCTTCTTTTAGCAGGGTCCAGGTGATGGGGGGATGACCCATGTTCAAGACAGAATCTTATATCATCATACCAAGGACTAACAACGTTTTGTGTGCAACAGATTAGACTTTGATCACGTTGTCCTAGGTTTGACGTATCTCTTTCTTCTTGTTGTCCTGTTGTTGAATCAGCAACTAACTTGCATAACCCTTGGCCTCTCATTATCTGAGCTGGGGTGATTTCTAAGTCATACTCCTGCAAGGAAGTGACCCAGTTGGCCCTCTTTTCACCTAGCTCCTTCTGCACTAACAGGTTCCTCATGGCTGGGTAGGGGACAATGACTTTCATCCTTGACTTCAAAAGATAGGACTGGAAGTGTTTAATTGCTTCGAAAACAACATAGGCTTGTCGATCTACCACTGGATAATTAAGTTCAGTGCCTTTGAAAGCAGAGCTCATAAAGGCAATGGGTACTTCATTTTTTTCGGCATTCTTTTGGGTTAGGACAGCGGCATAGGAACGGTCAGAAGCAAAAGTGTAGAGTGTAAAGTTTTGAGAAAAATCTGGGCTCATGAGAGAGGGAGCGTCTATTATGGCCTTCTTTATTGCATTAAAAGCTTGATTTTCGAGGGGTCCCCAGTGATATTGGGTGTCTTTCTTAATCAAATTCTGTAAAGGCCTGACCATTTCGGAGAAACTAGAGACAAATCGTATCACAAAGTTAATCTGGCTTAAGAAAGACTGCATAGATTTTTTGGATGTAGGAGGGGGGAGTTTCGCGATGACTTGAGTCCTTTTGGGGTCAATAATCATCCCTTCACTAGACATAATGAATCCTAAGAGTTTACCCTGTTCTACTACAAAGATGGATTTTTTGGGATTCAAGGAGATGTTGTATTTATGACATCATAGTAGGACGGCTCGTAAGTGAGCTAGATGATCGTTTTTGTTTTTGGAAAATACAGTCACATCATCTAAGTAAACTACGACGGACTGATTGATTAAACCTCGAAAAGCAATGTCCATTGCTCTCTGAAAAGTGGCACCAGCATTAATCAATCCAAAAGGCATTTTGCGATAAGCATAAGTGCCCCACGGATTATGAAAGGTAGTTTTTAGTTGGTATGGTGGAGACATCAGGACTTGGTTGTATCCAGAGAAACCATCCAGTAAGAATAGCCTCTCAGAACTAGATACCTGTTGAAGGATCTGTTCCATGGGTGGGATAGGATAGTTGTCTTTATCAGACGCTCTATTAAGGTTTTGGAAATCGAGGCAGAGTCGGATTTCCCCATTTTTCTTTCGGACTGGGACAAGGTTAGAAACCCATTGAGTGTGCCTAACAGGAAAAATTATCTTAGCATTTAGGAGCTTATTCAATTCTTTTTGAACGGTCGGTTCGAGCTTGGGGTGCATTTTCCTTAGTTTTTGTTGAAAGGGTAAGGTTTGGGGCTTCATCGGGATGACATGCTGTATGATGTTAGGGTCGAAATTTTTAAGGTCATCATACGTCCATGCAAATACATCTTTAAATTCTTTGAACAATTTAATGAATGCATCTTTTTCTTGTTGAGAACATACCAACCCTAGATTAATGCACTGAGGATTTTCATTAGTTCCTAAGTTTACTTTTTCATAAGATAACGAGGAACTATTGGTTTTACAATTGACAGTCTTTTTAAATTTATCTTGAAAATCATAAAACTTCTCTAATCTAATTACAGATTTAGGGATCGAGTTTACCATATCTGATGAAGATTCAGGAGTTCTCGGATTTGGTATTACTGTGAAATCACGCAAATTGTCATCGTGTGTGTGTTCTTCTATCACCGCGCCTTGAAAGGTTTCTTCCATGTGCAGAAAGTTAATAATCTGTTGATCGTTGTCAAATACTCTCCAGTTCATGATGTTGTCGGGAATGGATGGCTGAAACATCAACTCAACGGAGAATGCATCTAGGGACAAGCCTTCTGTAGGAAGAAGTTTAGAAGCTACATTAGCTAATAAATCTTCTTCAAAGTTATTCAATCTAGGGATAGAATTTATATTGAAAGTGGAAAATTTATTCATTAAGTTCCATACCTCAGACTGGTAGCTTTTGAGATGCGGAGACAAACAGTGGATAGAATCTCTCACCTGTCTAACCACTATTTCAGAGTCGCCAAAGACGGTTAAATTTTGAATGTTCATATCCGAAGAGTTTCTGAGACCTTGCAGTAAAGCCTCATATTCTGCAATATTGTTATTACATTCAAATTCCAACCTACATGCCATCAATGTTTTGTTACCTGCCGGATTGATAATGACGCAACCTGCTCCGGCTCCTTCTTTGGACCTTGACCCGTCGAAATAAAGAGACCAGATTTGATTCGCATCGGGTACATGGGATCGTTGCATGGAAGATGCTGGCTGCATATATGCTACAATCTCGGACTATTGTTCTGGATTGGTGATAGGTGAAGCCTCGGCCATGAAATTGCCGAAGAAGGTGTCCATCCCTTGTACTTCAGGTGAATCAGTAGAAGGTGTATACGGTTCGTTGGGATCGTTCAAATATGTGACTATGAACTTAAGGTAGCGCTCATGATTCACCTTTATTCTATTAGGCTTGCCATTCTCCGGAAGCCATAGATGGGACCAATCTGTCGTGAAATAACCATGTAGCTGCTCCGATCAGTCCCTGCTTAAAAACAGACCATACACTTCTGGAATATCCACAAAAATTATATCAATAACTTGATGAACCTTGGGGTTAGATGATAATCTAATAAGCACATTCTTTAGTTCGCCTATAACTTTGACATTTGTCCGATCAAGTTGTATGATTTTTAAATTCGATGGTTCAACTTCTACGTTAATCTTCTGGCAAACAAACCAAGGCATCACATTGGATGACGCTCCTGAGTCTACCATACAATTATGCACGTTTCTATTAAAGATCTCAAAAGTTAATAGGAAAGGAATTACATTTTTGCGAGTACTAAGAGTAGTAGCTTGTGGCTTTTTACTCGCAGTTTCTAAGGCTACTTTATCTACATTATTTACATTATTTACATTACTTATAGAAAGGCTTCCTTTATCTTGAGGATCAAGATTATTTTTAGTGGAAGTCTTGTGGGGAGCTTTGTTCTGCACAACCTTGTTGCCATTAGAATTACCATTTTTTTCATTCTCTGAGATATTCTGTAACATTTTTTGTAGCAGAAATGGAAACTTCAATAACTCATAAATAGAAATGTTAGCCCTTAACTTTTTAAGATCTTCAACTACATCATAATCTAAGTTGGGGTTCACAATACTTTGTTTCGTCTCAGCTGATTTAGATTGCTTTGGAGGCGAAGTTGTAGTGTTTTCGGTAGAAGGTTTGTTTGTTGTCTTACTCCTGGTATTATAAGGATGTATTGTCTCGAAGTTATCTTGAAAGATGCTATCCGAAAAGTGTCCAAAAATGTTTGGAGAAGACTCTTCTTCTTGAACTGTTTCTTGTTCAACTACCTCCTCAGGAATCTCGGGAGGCATCAAGTTATCTTGGACTTCTAGAATTGTTTGAAGGGCACATTGCAGACTTTCTAGATTTAGGCCTTCGGTGGTTGGGTTAGGTCGATTGGTAGAAAAAGGCTTCCAGAACGGGGGTTTGTAAGGCCCTTTGCTTGAAGAAGCTTCTTCGGTCAACCTTTTCAAGTCTATAACTTGATTTGACAGTTTTTGAACAACTTTGGTTAAGTTTTCTAAATTAGAGTTTTCAAGTTGTGTTTTACTTTGAGTGGGTCTAGGGAGGATTTCGATCTTCTTTTTGGAAGAAGCACTAGTCTTAGTTTCGTTGCTAGTAGAGTATTTAAGATTAAGTATTTCTTTTTCAATCTGGTTGGCCTCCTCGAAGGCCTCTAACAATGTGGATTTCTTAGATCGTTTAACCCAAATAGATTTACTTTGATGCAAAGCTTTGGTGTAGTATGCTATTATAAGACTCTCAGTAGGCATGGAATCCGCAGGGATTCAGTTTTTGAGTGTTAAGAATATTTGATTAAAGTCTTTAACTTTTTCTTTTGGGTTCATTCTTAAGCTAGAAAGATCCATGACTAGAAATTCCAGAGGTTTTCCATCTCCGAACTTTTCCAAAAAGCATGACTCGAACTTTTCCCGAGACACGATGGTATGGGGTTGTTGGGAAAAGTACCATGTGGATGCATTGCCCTCGAAAGTATATGGGAACAACCTACAGACAACGTCTTCATGTTCGACATTGCGGAGTCTTATGGATAACATAAACTTTTTAATGTGATCTTCAGCGATCTATTTTGAGTCAGGATCAAACTTGGGAAGCCATTTCTTCAGGTGTTTAGGTAAAGGATGTTGGGCTCTGGGTATAGCTACGACATCTTGATCAAGCCAGGGTCTAGCAGGGTTGTTCTGATTTGCCATTGGGGTAGTGGGTGTGGAAGGATGAGAAGGGTAATTGCCTTCGTCAGAGGAATCTCCTCCAGAAGAGGAAGGAGATTATGGAGGCGGTGAAGGGGGTATCCCAGATCCTCCTGCAGCAGGATTTAAGATTGGATCTGTAGGATTCACAGTGAGACTAGTGTCTCCTAGTTGTTCTCTGATATCGGAGAAGTCCAAAGGTTGTCCCCACGGACGGTTAGGTTGCCTCAAGCGGGCTAAGGCACTATGTGTTTTTATAAGAGATTGGAGAACAATCTCTTGTATGTCACCACCTGTAGGATTAGGGGTTGTTGGCTCAACTGTGATCTGTGGATCGTCAGTTGAAGTAGTTGTTGTTTGAAGGGGAATATTATCGTTTTAATGGATTCTAGTCACTATAGGTGAGAGATTAGGTGGTGGAGGAGTCTTGCGACTGCCTCGTGCCATTAATTAAATTCAGGCCCTCCTTCTAGCGCAATTTGTTGACGGGTGAAAATCGATTGTCCGTCAATTGGAAGAGTGGAACCAGTCTGGGGTTGTCTAATAACCCAAGCCATTTGGGATGAACCACCCTGACCGGTTTAGCAGCTCCGTTAGCCAATCTAAAGTCCTAAGAAAACACAAAAAGAAAAACTATTCTAAACTAACTAATCTAACTAAAACTAACTATTAAACAAACTAATAAACTAATCTAAATAAAACTAACTATTAAACAAACTAAACTAATCTAATTATTCTATATATACAATCTACTAACTACTACTATACTAACTCTAACTAATTAACTATCTAACTACTAACACAAATAAATCTTATTCACAAAATGTACAATATCTACAATTTACAGATTTAAATAAAACCTGAAAAAACTCATTTATGTTCTGCCCTGAGACAGAAAAAGATATTTTTTGTTGATTTTA
The DNA here is from genome assembly GCA_009831015.1 of Picea engelmannii. Taxonomy (NCBI): domain Eukaryota; kingdom Viridiplantae; phylum Streptophyta; class Pinopsida; order Pinales; family Pinaceae; genus Picea; species Picea engelmannii. The sequence continues at coordinate 933,720 of ML780680.1, forward strand.
TGATTTTATGAACAAGAAATAAAAAAAAAACTAACTAAACTAAACAACTAATATACTAATTCTAACTACACATCTAAACTACAAATATATCTAACTAAAATACTAATATTATACCAACAAATTAATGAAAATAAATCACAAACTGACCTGGAGAAACGCTCCAGATTTGTCCTGTGTATGATGATTGTCTTAGCTGATCGGAGGGAGGAAACCCTCACTGAATTATCCAAGAGCTTCTCGTAAACGATAGTTGCAGTACTCTTCAATTATGATTACAGGATAAACAAGACATAAAATTCTACAACAATCTTATGATTTATAAATCTTCACCATTAGATAAATCTGTATGCAAAGACTTATACAAAATAATTCAATTGATGAAGAAGAGAAATCTGTCATTCATTAACTGAACAAAGTAATTGCTGTATTTTAGATTAATGAAAGAAATCAGACATGGATCACATTAATTAAATCATATCATTCTGCAAAAGACTATGATAGCTAAAGTAGTCTATAATCAACTACAAATGACATGCATAAACTTGAAACAAAAGATTGATATATTGAAAAGTGAAAGTTGTAGTAAAACATCAACTCCTGTCTCAGTTTCTATTAGAAATCCATAGCCTGGTTCTCCCACAAGTGAGGATGCCCCTTATTACAAAAATAATAAGTATTTAAAGAGCTTCCACAGGGTAAAACATCCCTGTGGAAGTTATCAAAACTGTTTACATAAAATCTGGGAAGATATCCCAAGTTTAACTAAACTAGGAACCTAAAATAAAACTAAAACACACAAATATCCCCTAGACTCTCTAGTATGTCCAATGCAATTTGGATGTACCTGAAAAGGGTCAAAAATGGAAAATTTAGAAGGATCCTTTATTAATAAAATGATAAAAATCTAATTCTATAGACTAGCTACAGAATCTTGCGATTATGTAGCTCGTCTAAATAAGACACAGAATCAACATTAAAATCAACTCACATCTTTTAACTAACATCCAATAGCTATTTGAAAACGAATCATTCAAATTGAATTTCTTATACCATTCGAAATCAAATAGAATCAAGATCAATCAAATGACTACAGAGATACATGTACTCTGTTTCGTTTGTTACCACAAAGTCGGGTGAAAAGAATCATAATCAAACAGTTATGAAATCGTTTCATGTCAATTTGAAATCGATATAATTAAAACAAATCGTGGGCAATTGTTATGCTACCTCATAGACAGGATACACGATCGAATCCAAACAAGATCATTTCCACATCCACATAACTGTATAACAAACCATCCAGGCCATGAGCGAATTAAATCATAACTGACTCGTGAATGTTCATTAACGAAATCATAACAGGATCAATCAGTTGATAACAGGATTCGTAAGAGTTGTCTGATCGTCCATTATTGCAAATTGGGGCAGACAAAATCATTCAGGAAATCATTTCTTGAATGCATTTGGAAATGACTATTACCCGAATTTCCTCATATGAATTTGACAGCAACAACATAGGTCAATTTGAGTTAACAAACTTGTTTGAAAATCAAAATTAATAGTGCTATAATAAAGTCTATTTTTTATACGAATACAACTCATAAAATCGATATTACTAACTGAAGATACACAACAATCCAATCAAGCGAATCGAATAGCTAGGTTTTAACATAGTCGTCGTGGATCGAAACCATTCCATGATTCGGGCATGAATATCATTTGCACAGACTTAAATGAGAGTATTGTTTTCATAAAAACAGAGTCATTCTTCTCAACTCGAAAATGATCAGAGTTGTATTCCCGATTTAGAAAATTATATGACACAACATATTAAAAGATCGTAACAACCAAATTCAGGAAATCATTCGACAATCACAGCATACAAACTAACCATAGCGAAATCAAATCAAAACATGATCGTATTCTAAATATAGCATGAAAAAATCTTGTTCAGATTAGATACAAAACAAATCCAATTGAAAGAAAATCAAATTTGATAAGAATCTATCAGTGGCTAAATTGGGAATGAGCGAATCGTGTATCCAAATCAAAACTTCATTTATTTTTAGCAGTGCGAAAACAATGTACAGGATGAACAACATTATGACAGAGCCATTTCAAAAGATAGACAGAGCTATTTGAAAACCAAACTTACATCATTATATTAATCCTGGTCATTCAAAAAAAACAAACTGATATCAAAATTGATACCTGTATGGCGAGCAGACAGCTTGATCATGACAATTTGGAGTTGACCATGGCTGTGGCCAATTCAACATTCTTGAAAATGATGGAACCAGTGGTTCTCTGCTTCCTATTAGTTGCTTGAAGTTTCTCTCTTTGGCTGGTCAATACTGCAACTTGATTTTCCAATGATTGGATTTTCGATTGGAGTAGGGGAACGTCGATGTAGTATCATTCCAACCACAAATCACATTGGTCACAGGACGACTGTCCGGGTTTTGAAAGTGCAGGTGAGAGTTTGGTTACATTGCTGAGGGTTTCGTTAGGTAATTTGATCCCAGGGTAGCTAGGATTATTCTTTAGGCAAGGGGGAAGATTAGAAACGAAATCATAAGGTGGATCGGGGCACAAACACTATGAGTAAGGGTACTCAATGGCTAGGAAACATTCTATGTTAGAGTCTGAATCCTCACTAAGGACTATGGGCTTTTGCTCAGCAGTGGGTTTAGGTTTATTTCTAGCCATTCTCGAAATAAGCCGAGCGTTATTTTTACCCTTGGCATCAACAGTAGGGTTTTCCTTGGCCTTTTTGTTCGTAGGATTTTTTATAGCCTCAACCTTCTCTGCTATAACGTTGGGTAGGTAAATATCGGGGTCGACTGAGGGTTTAGGAGAAGGATGTAGGACATGGAAGGGCATGGGTGGCTCGACCTTGGTTTCATTAACCACAAGCTTTTCAATCTGGACAGGGTCTATATCATCAAAACCATTTCGAGCGATAAAATCTCGCCAACTATCACCATGAAGACTTAAGTGATAAACAATGATAATTTTAATAAGTCCATGGTGGAACAGGCTACTATCGGCCTTCTCCCTTTTAAACCTTTTTGACATTGTGTACAGGCTACGTTGGAAATAAAAGGGCATATTCAATGGGTATCCCATAAAATTCATTAACAAACGTAGGTGGTAGAGAAAAACGAGTCCATATCGACCTTCACAGGTCACGAATTGTTTGACCACCATCAAAATATCATGCCATCATGGCTTAAGTGTAGAGATGGGCATACCTCTGTCACAAGATGTGACCTTTCGCGAGACGAATAGTAGCGGCCATGGCACATCCTCGACCTTAGAATTTTTGAACTAACGTTGTCCCGAGGACGGTAACCCTGTAGAAGAACCAATAAAGTCCTCATTGATTTCCAACTAGATGTCACCCACCTTGGCTCTACAGCCATCAAAAGTCAGGGCGAACTGTTGTGCAACAAATAAGTTAAAACCCTCAAACCTCTGCACAAAGGTGAGCCAACCGTTATCCTCTAAGTCTTTCTAGGCATTGTCGAATAGTAGCAAGGATTGGCTACTGTTCGACTCGATTTGCACCATCGGTGCCATGGAGCTGAGCACACGGTGAACGAGCTAGGGTTTGGATCATAGCAAACATAGGAGCAGAGTGCACGAAGGGTTACTGGAGCTAACAGAGGTGAAACAGGGATAAGGGATAGACATTAATGTCATCGTGCAAAGGTGGTGCAACTTATCTTTGCCATGCATAATAGTTATTGCCAAGGTACAACCGCCGGCTTATAGTTGTTCAACAATCATGTCACTTGGTCAACCAATGAAACCAATGATAAGTGTATAAACCAATGCACGCAATCAACGTTATGCCATAGTTTTAAAACCAATCATACAAATTGAAATCAATACCAAGTGTTTTGACTATGTGACATACGATGTATCAATTCATATAAAGAGTTTAAGCAAGGTACCAATGCGTTTTGAAACTAGGTATCATGTCAAACGAAATATATAAAGGTTTAACCATAATACCTATATATCTTATGAAACCAATGTGCAAAGTAATTTGATCAAATAACATGTAAATCCAAATGCCAATGCATTACAAACTCAATGAAACCAAGTCACATAATCAATCCAAGAATTTCCCAAGAATATAGATCAAAAAAGTTTTGCCAGCTGCATAACGATAAGTGAAATGTAAGCACAATGGGAATATTGACAAGAAGGATATGACAGTTCAAATAATGATTTTAATGCAACTAAGAAAGACCAATTTTTCATGCTTACAGTCGTGAAAACAAAAAACAAAGGTAAATGTGCAAATGTCACAAAAATAAAAGTGTCGTTTATTTGAAAATTGCGATGAAAAATTGATGTTTGCAAAACATTGGTGTAGGCAGCTTATAATACAATGGAAAAATGTGGATTGGCTACCAACAGGTTGCTTATGAATTTCATATATTTCCCTTTGAATATGCCTCATTACCTCCTTCGCAGTCTGTATAAAATGGCTAAACAATTTAAGAGGGAGAAGGCTGACTCCATCCTCTTCCATCATTGTTTGATTAAAATCGTTATTGTTCATCATTTGAGGTTGAGTGGTGACTGTTGGGAAGCTTTCCTATTGAGGAATGGCTTTTCCACTCTTGAATGTGATCAAGTGGACAAGACCGTGGTCACTGAAACCCTTGTTGGGCCTGTAGTGCCTCCTCCTACACTCATACCCCCGGTTGAACCCTCAACCTACCCCAACGATGACTTACCCGACACCTTGCTTGACTCAAGTTTAAAAGACAGTGCTAAGCATGTTAAGAGACCCGCAAGAAAAAAGGGAAAAGCTAATATCGATGTCAATAGCAAGGGTAATAAAGTTGCATTATGGGTATCTAGGTGTGCTCGTAATAAGCCCAAACAAAACGCAAACCAGAAGCCTATTGTTTTGAGTGAAGATTTGGATTCTGAGATTGAGCAGTTTCTGACCGAGGAGTACCCATACTCTCATGGCCTCTGTTCTGTCGAACCCTATGACTATATATCCAACCTCCTGCCGTGCCTAAAAGGTGACCCTAGCTTCCCCGGAATCAAGTTTAACAGTGGAACCCCTGGTAATTTAAAAGATTCCTCGCCTGTAATAACTTGGCCCGATCAAACACAGTGCACTGAATGCAACTCTTGGCTCGAACGATACTATACAGATGTCCCTCTATTGCAATATCAAATCAAGTCCTTGGAGGACCATGTGACTGTGTTGTCTAAGGAAAATGATAGATTGCAAGCTAACGATAAGAGGCAAAAGACCACAGGCTCTATCATGTTCAAAAATGTTGAGGCAGCCACTCCCATTGTTAATTCAAAGTTAGCCTGAACGAATCATATCCCTACAGCCAAGGTATGATATTTTAACAATGATTCTAGAATGATTTCGTTTGTTTTGAATTAGTATAAATGATTTGGTTTGTTTTGAATTGGCATAAACAATTTTGTTTGCGTTGAATTAGTATAAAAGATTTGTTTGATAAATCGAATACAGTTATGTTTTGATTGAATTGATTCAATACGATTTCGTTTGTTTTGAATTGGCATAAATGATTTGGTTTGTTTTAGCAAGAATGATTTGCTTGTTTTGAATTAGTAATAAAGGATCTATTTGATTCATCACATACATTTCTGTTACCATTTGGATTAATTTAAAACGATTTTGTTTGTAAATATGACCAGCTACAGAATCGTGAGATTTTGTTGCTAGTCATAAAATTTGGATTTTTGTTGATTTTACAATTAAACACTATCTAAAATTGTTTATTTTTTTCCATCTACAGGTACACATGAATTTCAATGGGAATTGGATCTATTGTGGCAGTTTAGAACATGCTTTTTGTTACATAGTTTTGGTTTAGGTTGTTAGTCTTAGTTAGAAATAGAGATTTGGGAGATTGTTCCCATATCTTTTGCAAACAGTTTTGATGATTTCCATGGGGAATGTTTCACCCTATGGCCTTTATATACTTATTATTTGTGTAAACAATCGATCATTGTTGGGAGAACAGAGACTATGGACTGATGATTATATAGACTCGAATAAAAGTGGATTTTTTGTACAGCTTTAGCTTCAATTTATCTGACTTTTGTTCAAGTTTTTTGTGCATTTTAATTTGTAATCAAATTATTGACTAATTTAGATATCAAGATTTGTTACAGGTTGATGCGATATGATTTAAAAATATTGTCCATATCTAATGTATCTCGTTTTACTTACAGCAATTACCCTGTTTTAATTTAATGAACAGAAGGTTAATCTTCTTTGTTAAATGAGCAGTTATGTACAAATCTTCGCATAGGGATTTATCTAAATGTGATGATCTCTAAACTATAAAATTGTTGTTGCTATACCTCTTGTTTGTTCTGTCATTCGTATTCAAGAGCGTCGCTACTTCCTATTTACGAGAAGCTTGTTGGAAAATCTGGTGTGGGTTTCCCACATCAAACAGCTGAATCGAGTACTATGCACAGGACAAATAGGAAGTGCTACTTCAAGTCAGTTTGTTATTTGCAATTTAAAAGTTAATTAATTTGAGAATTATATGTAGTTTAGATAGATATACAGTACGGATTATTACTTTTATTGCTTAGTTGGATAGCTCATGTTTTATTTCCTTTTTTCTAAAAGTTATAAAAATCCAAAAACACTAGCTTTGCTGTCATAAGACAATTCATAGATGATTTTGCAGATTTCGATCAAAATTTGTATTTTGTAAATACTGTATATATAATCAATATTTAATTGTATTGATAACTGAACATTTAATAATTAGAATCATTTTTTTATAATATTAGTTAGTAAACTGTATATATATATATATTAGATTTGGATATGGTTTGCAGAAGTTGTTTTTCACTTTGATTAGTTTCTTTAGCTTAGTTTTTCTTTCATTTTCCTAGGACTTAGATCGGCTAACAGAGCCGCTAAACCCATTGGAGTGGATTAATCCAAACGTCTTGGGTTATTTAGACAACCTCGGATCGGATCCACCCCTCCAGTTCACGAGCGGTCAATTTTGCCCATCAACACCATGTCATCTACATCACCTGAATTTGAATTATCTACATCACCTCCATCTTGTCTTGAGGAACTTTTGGTTCCTTTCTTTTCAACCTCATCAAGATGAACAATTTCAAGTGTTTTTATTGTTGAATTTTCACTATGCTAGGCTCAAGCATGAAGTTTATTTCAATTTTAGAATTTACTTGAACCATAAACAAATGCAGCTACACCATTAAAAATTGCTACAATGACCAAGTTCACAAGAATAAATACCATGCACTAGAACATAAGAAATATCCTGGGAAACCCTTCTCAACAAGGGAAGAAAACCCAAGAATCCTTTTCTATATTCTCAAGAGTAAGACCTCCCACACCATAGACCTAGAACACAAAAGGGTGTTCTTCAAAACCAAGAAGCTAGCACCCAAGAGAGGTGTGCACTTCAGCCCTAGAAGATGTACTCGCTGAAATTATGAAATTACATGTGAGTTGTGTGTTTCCTCAATGGGGAAATCACCTTTATCTATACTAGACTGGACACATCAAAAGTGGTGTCTATTGGCACAACAGGATCGACCTCAATAACTCGGAATATAATTAATAATTACAATATTAATTATATTTTACATTAATTATACTTCACTTTATGGTGGGGTTGATCTATACCCTTTAAATCACAATTAGGGTTACAGGTAAATATTACTTTTAGACAGTAGAAGCATCATTCATTTTCTTCAAATCCATCACCATCGGTGTAGGCATGGATTTGCACTCTATCATACCGAACTTCTTTAATATCTTCGCTATATATTTCCCTTGAATCGGGAAAATCTCATCAGTCCTCTACCATACTTCTAGTCCCAAGAAGTAGTTTATCATACCCAGATCCTTCATCCCAAATTTAGAAGTCAATGCTCCCTTGCATTCAACAATAAGTCTTTCTGAACCGGTGAGGAATAATTCATACATATATAGGACCAATATTAGGCACTCGTTACCAACAATATGATAATATAGGTCTAGATCAACAACACTCTTGTTGAAGCCCAAACTCATCAAGAATCCATCCATTTTCTCATACCAAGCACGAAGTGCTTGCTTTAGTCCATACAAGGCTTTTTTCAACCTGCACACATGAGATTTCTCATTGTGTATCACGAATCCTTCTGGCTTCTTGATATAAACTATTTCCTCAATCTCCCCATTGATAAAGGTTGTCTTTACATCCATTTGATGTAGTTTCCAACTCATAGATGTAGCTAGTGCAATGATAGTACAGATGGAAGTGTATCGGGTTACTGGAGAAAATATCTCATCATAGTCAACTCCCCCTACTTGTGATAATCCTCTACCTACAAATCTCACTTTGTATATCATGACACTTCCATCAGTTGCATGCTTGATCTTATAGATCCACTTGGAAGTCACTCCAAGCTTCCCTTCTGGTCTCGAAACAATATCCCATACATCCTTCTTCAAGATGGACTGATACTCTTCTATCATGGAATCTTTCCATACTTTCTCACCTGTCACTTCTCCATGACAAGATGGTTCAGAATCAATGATGTGGCTCATAGCTAAAAGGTAGCTCGAAAATCTCTTTGGTATTTTTCTCTCTCAGGATGTGCCTTGAGGGGTTGCATTTCCCTCTGCCTCCTACAGAGTTTGTCAAGCCCAGGAAGGCATTTTATGGCCTACTGCAATGTCCCTGGGGATATCAACTGGAGCAACTAGATCAGCTGGAACAACTGGATCAACTGGAATAATGGTTGTCTCCCTATGAATGGATTAAGAGGGAGAATATATTATCTCGTTGTCAATATCCATATGAGATTATATGGATCTTCGAAAGACTATCTCTTCTTCAAAGATAACATCTCTTCTCACCTTTATCTGTCTCTGACAAGGGATGTAAATATGATATGTCTTCGAAGATTCATTGTAACCCATAAATGTACCTTTTCTTCCTGAAGGGTCTAGCTTGGACCTCTTCTCTTTGGGTACATGAAAGTATAGTGGACACCCAAATATCCTGAAGTGTCCAATCTCAGGATTCACTCCGGTGAAGGATTCTTTGGGAGTTATGTTCTTCAAAATATGGTGAGGACTCATGTTCTGAACATATATTTTTGTCATGCATGCTTCTGCCCACGGAATCATAGGTAGACTATGATCATGTATCATTGCTTTGGTTGCTTCAATGATGGTTATGTTCTTCCTCCTTCTCAAATAGTTTTGACTCCCTCTTAGTCAAGTGACTCCCTCTAAAGTATAAAGGATAAACATATTCCTTTGTTGTTAACCTATCTAGAACAAGAAAACAAACGAAAGGAAACAAGACAAGAATATCTCCTAGAGGAGAATAATGAGTACATCTCTAGAATCAAAACAATTTAAGGATTGTTGTCACAACTACAACGCCTAGTTGTAATGTAGCAAACTTATAAATGTAGGTTAGAGGCATGATAATTGAAACAATCAAACATAGTGTCTTCACTTCCAGTGTGTTGTTCCTATGAATGCACTGAGATCCCTCTGGATCAATGATTCTAGCAAAGGTTCCTTCCTCCTGCAGTACCCTCATGACAATGATACAAATAATATAAACAAGTGCATACCTGAGAGTGATGATATTATTTCTCCAATGGCACCTAGCTAATCTCTGATCTCTGACATCTTCATGAAGAAGATAGCAACGGTGTCACCTTTTTTCATCTTGATATTTTGAAGCTGGGCCTTCAATGTAAGAGCTTTAGTAGATGATTATTTTCCTTGCCTTGACGTCATCTTCCTTCCTTTCTTCCTTCTATTCATCGGTAGTTGTCTCTGGCAAGGCCTTTTGTATTGTCCAAAATAGATCTTCCTCTTCAAGAGTTATCTGAAATATTGACTTCCAGGAACTGAAATTGCTTGCTCCATCAAGTTTATCTTCCACCAAGGTTTTTTTCAACATATTATCAGATTCTTCACAACCCCTTGCCAACTGGGCTAGAAACCCTAACGGTTAGGATAGGCTAGAAAACTTAGGTTTTGTTGGGCTTATGATTGCCAAAAATAAGCCTTTAAGTTCAGAAGAATACCTGGTAATCTTGAAAGCTTCTCCAATGAGCTGCAGAAACCCTAAAACCAAAAATCCGCAGAAAATTACGGAACCCTGGAAACCCTAGGGCCAAAAATCCAAAATTATTGGAATTTCACTTTTAGAGTCTCTTGAGGTGTTTTGAAGGAGTCTGTACATTCTTGTCCAATTTTAAGCCCCAACATTCAAGTGTAAAGTGTTGAAATAGCCAAACAAGAGAGGGTTGTACGGAATAGCATAAATCCTAGAAGGTCGTACGAAATTGTAGAAAAGAGAGAACAATTGAATTTCTTCTTGTGCAATGGGTTCTTCAAGACCTAAGCTCTGAAACCATGTTGAATTTTCACTATTATAGGCTCAAGCATGAATTTTATTTCAATTTTAGCATTTACTTGAACCATAAACAAATGCAGCTACACCATTAACAATTGTTGCAATAACCAAGATCACAAGAAGAAATACCATGCACAAGAACAAAAGAAATATCCTGGGAAACCCTTCTCAACAAGGGAAGAAAACCCAACAATCCTTTGCTATATTCTCAAGAGAAAGACCTCCCACACCATAGACCTAGCACACAAAAGGGTTCTCTCCAAAACCAAGAAGCTAGCACCCAAGAGAGGTGTGCACTTCAGCCCTAGAAGATGTACTTTCTGAAATTCCAAAATTACATGTGAGTTGTGTGTTTCCTCAATGGGAAAATCGCCTTTATTTATACTAGACTGGACACATCAAAAGTGGTGTCTATTGGCACAACAGGGTCAACCTCAATAACTCAGAATATAATTAATAATTACAATATTAATTATCTTTTACATTAATTATCTTTCACTTTATGGTGGGGTCAGAATATAATTAATAATTACAATATTAATTATCTTTTACATTAATTATCTTTCACTTTATGGTGGGGCCAACCTGTACCCTTTACATCACAATTAGGGTTACAGGTAAATCTTACTTTTAGAAAATATAGAAAGGGATCTCACACACCCACTAATGCTCAGCCACTAGGGGCACGTCCACCTATGCTCAGCCACAGGGACATCCTACTAAACAGATCTCTATCACACTGAGTCTCACAGGAGAAACATCTGGAGTACCACATCATCTCAAATCTCTACATAGAGGAGAACAATACACCCATCACCTGGGAACCTTTACCCCTCACAGGGGTACACATCATTTTATCTCAAACGACACACCCATCTCATGGGCATCCTCACCCCATAGGGGCACACACATCGATACACCCATCTCATGGGAATCCTCACCCCATACAGGGGCACACAGTGTTCCATCTCAGTCTCAGAGAGGAACAACACACTCATCTCATGGGAAAACCCAACTCATGGGCTCTTTCACAGGCCAACTCACTCAGTTTGTGTCTTGGAGGATGCCTCACGGATTTGTAATCATCAACATTTATGAGCCATTTTTCTAGACCTTTATGCGATGGTCTAGGTTTCTCAACTAATTGAGATGGTGTTGAATTCTTATCAAGATTCATCCTTTCAATCCTCTCAATCACATTATCCAAATGAACATCATATTATGATGAAGTGGCTGGAACTTCTTCATGAGCAGGAGATGGTGATTCAAAATTAAATTACATAGATTGATCTAATATATGGATCCCTGCTTTAAGATGCAAAATCTCATCACCAAATTCATGATATGTCTTTACACGAGTGAATCTCTCCAAATGATTAAGTTGCCTCTCAACGGTTTTTTTATTCTTAGAGGATTCAAGAAATATTGCATATCTGGAAAGAATGTATTTCTTGTTTTTCTCATCATAAATACAATATCCCTTGGTGGTATTTGAGTACCCCAAGAAGGTTCACTTTTCACTCCTTCCATCAAGCTTGTTTCTTTGTTCCTTAGGAATTAAGGCATAACAGGTGGGACCAAAGACCCTGAGATGCCTCATCAAAGCAATATGGCCATACCACATTAATTTCATGAGTCTTGTTTTCAAGAGAATTAGATGGACACTTTTTTTTCACATAAACTGCAAATAGAACAACATCAACCTAAAACATCAATTTTACATTCTTGAAAAACATCATGGAATGAACCATATTTAGAAGAGTCTTATTCATTATTTCAGCTACACCATTCTGTTGAGGATTTATGGAACTGTTGTTTGATGTTTGATCCCATGTTCGGATATATAGTTTTCAAATTCAATATATGTGTATTCTCTTCCATTATCAGTTCGAAGAGAGTCAATATGATAATGAGCTTCATTTTGAATCCATACATGAAAATTTTTAAAAGTTTCAAAAGATTATGATTTTTCTTTCAACAAGTACACCCAATACATCCTGGTGTAATCATCAATAAAATACATGATATATTTGTTTCCATTTGCAAAAGGGAATAGCATAGGGCCACACAAATTAGAATGTAAATATTCAAGTTTTCCACATGCTCTGAAATTAGAATTATGAAATGGTTGTTTGCTATGTTTTCCGAGGATACAAGCATCACATTAATTCAAGTTCCTAGGAATAATAGTAAAACCAGAAACACCATTCTTTTTCATCAAACGAAGGTTATCATAATTAATATGACCAAATATAGCATGCCACAAGAGACTATATGGAATTGTATGATCCAGGTGGATATTGGTGGCCACCCACCTGTTCCAAATTCCAACCGGCTCATCTTGACAGTTTTCACTTCAGCACGTTTCTCTGTAATGGGGACATTTCTTTGTAATTGTGGGTTCTACACTTATGGGGTTGTCCTAAATCCATACACAGCATCTAGGTGGGTATTGGTAGCCGCCCATCTATTCTAACTGGCTTATTTTTGAAGTTTTCATGTCAGTACATCTTTTTGTACTTCCAGGGTTGTTTTGGGGCTCTAAACAATGTTTTCTTGGTTTGCCACAATCAAAGTGTAGCTGGAGTTAGATTTTGATAGCATAATGTGTATTTCTCGAGAACACATTTCCAACAAGATATCACACACCTAAAATGGAGATCATATGCAAAAGTTACGACCCCAGGAAGTTAATGTACTAACTTACCCCAACGGGGCCCACATGACTTTTGGCACTTCATCTCCTAGAGTTAGGTTTTTGGATGTCTAGGGCTTTGGAATTCATGTTTATCATAAAAAGGCCTTCAAAGCCTAATTTTGATCATCTTCTTGTGAATCAATGTAGCTATCACATCTCTTCTCAGAGATAAAGTTGCCACCATTCTAGTGATTCTGGCACTCTGTATTTTTACAATCTCTGCACATTTCTTTCATTAATAGAAATCATGTATTGTTGTATTTTTGAGTTTCTGGAAATTTTTATGTGTATTTCATTGTAATATCTTTGCTTTCATTTTGTTCCAAAAATAATCCGGATCAATGGTATTAGAGCAGGCTTTTCTTGGTCATTTTTTAGTGCATGTCCCCAACAAGGTCCAAGTATAGCAAGTTGGGTCTCAATATTTTCGCTCTTAAGGACAATCACTCTCACACACCCAAGAAACCCTCTATGGTGTCATAAAATAAAAATGGTACGGTAGAAGATTCTATTAACCTGTTTCTTGAGCAAGATCTCGTGCAATAGAGGAATGAAATGATGGAGAATTTTTCCCACATCCTTCAACGCCTTTCGATAGCAACAGGCGCATTTTCATCAAGTGACCGCTTTGGAGGAACCTCTCCTTTCAAGGTACAAGTTAATTTTGATATTCCCATATTTGAAGGTCAGATAGATGCAGATGCCTTAGAAAAATGGTTGAATCTGCTAGAAGGTTATTTCTCTGTTCACAATTTTTCCGACGGGGAAAATATCACCTTCACACCCCTCGGGGCTCTCTCCCATGTCAAACATTGGTGGGAAACTTACTGGGAGAAAATTTCCACAGAGGAATCTGGAATATATGGGGCCGAGCCCACTTGGGAATTTTTTTTAGATGCGATCAAGGAACAATACTACCTTGTTGATAACTATGAAGACCAGTACATGAGATGGACCACACTGTGACAAGATAAGAGCCAAACGGTGTTAGAGTTCACAAATACTTTCTATACCTTGCACACCAATCTGGGTATCAAAGACTCCGAGCGGCATCTGGTTCTAAAATACCATGGGGCTCTACATAGGTACATCCAAACTGAAATGGATTTCCGAAGCATCTCATCATTGGGAGTTGCCTATCGATATGCTATCAAAATCGAGCAGAAATTTAGGCACCAGAACAAATGGGGGTTTAGGCACCAGAACCTCATCTCAACTAAGATCGTCAAATAGATGGGGTTGTCGAAAACACCACACCCATAGCCATACAACATTGGGTGGCTTCACCAGAGACGCGATCTTCGTGTCAGCTAGCAGTGCCACCTATCCTATGGAATCCATCCCTTCAAGGATGAGGTAGTGTGTGATGTTGCCCCTCTTGATGTATGTGATGTTTTTTTGGGCCAACCATATATGTGGAAACATCATGTTGTTTATGAGTCTCGACCCTGTAGTGTCATTATTACTGTGGGGGGTCAACTCTACATGATACAATAGGTAGTTCTAACTATTATTTCACCAAAATAGTGTTGCAAGGTAATCTTTCATACTGAAAAATTCATCCTCTTCACAGTCTATTCAAAGGATGCACAGAAGGCCACTACAACCACTTCAGCCTCAACACCTTCTATCTAGCAGAAGCAGATTGCAGAAGAGAAAGAAGTTATTGTTTCTTCACCTACAATGGTTCCTACATAATTCCCCTTCAAGCCCAAAGACAACAGGTTGGTGGATTAGATTCAACCCCACCAACAACAAGTTCATGGCAGCCTTCCATAGACCAAGCAACACAACTTCTCCAACAAGGCACGCTACTCACTAAGATTCAGATTCAGAAAATTCTTTCCCCTCTTCCTCAGGCACTCAATGCACTGGATACCATTGCTTCCTAAGTGGGGAGGATTGATTCAGGTGCATATTGGTGGCCACCCACCTGTCCCAAATTCCAACTGGCTCATCTTGACAGTTTTAAGTTCAGCACGTTTCTCTGTAAAGGGGACATTTCTTTGTAATTGTTGGTTTTTCACGTACGGGGCTATCCTGAAGCCCTACACAGCATCCAGGTGGATATTGGTGGTCGTCCACCTATTCCAACTAGCTTATTTTGGAATTTTTCATGTCAGTACATCTTTTTGTACCTCCAGGGCTGTTTTGGGGCTCTAAACAGTGTTTTCTTTGGTTGCCACAGTCAAACTATAAATGGAGTTAGATTTTGATATCATGATGCGTATTTATTGAAAATGCCTTTCCAATAGGCTATCACACACCTAAAACAGAGATCATATGAAAAAGTTACGACCCGGGAAGTTAATGTATTAACTTACCCCAACGGGACCCACATGACTTTTGGCACTTAATCTCTTAGGGTTAGGTTTTTGGATGTCTATGGTTTTGGCATTCATGTTCATCATAAAAAGGCCCTCAGAGCCTCATTGTAATCATATTCTTTTGAATGAGCATAGCCATCACATCTCTTCTCGGAGATAAAGATGCCACCATTCTAGTGAGTCTGGCACTCTATATTTTTACAGTCTCTGTACAATTCTTTCATTAATAGAAATCATGTATTGTTGTATTTCTTTGTTTATAGAAATTTTTATGTGTATTTCATTGTAATATCTCTTCTTTCATGTTTTTCCAAAAATAATCCGGATCATTGTACCTTCATTGTGATGAGAAAGGTATGCAAAACTTTGTGTATGAGCATGTGTCCATTTCAACTTTAGTAGTCTTCCATATTCCACTTTGGTCATGATAACCATGTTGTTGGAATCCTTCCTTATTTCAACTTTGCCACCAAAAACATGAATTGAGTGGCCTTATTTTTTGATGTACACAAGGGACAAAAAGTTCTTTTGCAAATCAGAATATAGAGCACATCATGCAGAAGAAAATATGGGTATCCAAGAAATTTAAGCATGATGGTGCCCATTCCTAAAGGTTTGAGACTTAATTTATTTGCAAAATACACTATACCATATATACTGTCTTTGAAGTCTTTGAAGAAGTCTCTTTAGAATTTAATGTGGGAGGTCGTACATGTGTCAAGAAGCCATGCATCTCTCCAATAAGTACATGAAGTGTTAAACCAATCTTCAATTACTACTATATTGCAATGGGAAACAATGTAATGAGTAGACTTAGGTTCTTTAATTTTCGTCGAATATGATGTTTTACCTTCGTCTTCTTCCTGATTATGTTTGTCTTTAATATTCTCCCATGGGGATCTGCAATCATTTTCTTCATGGGACCCATTCTTTTTGCAACAACTATATTGAAGATTAAATATTTCACAAGGATTACACCAGCCCTCGTGCCTATGAAGTTATTTTTTTTTCATCCTCTCATATTTTCTTCTCTTCCATAAGAATCATGCAATTGATTCTTTCCTTTTTCGACAAGAGACTACATTTTCATAAACAAAATGGCAATCTCTACAATACAATGTTTGCAATATAATCTCTACAATACAATAATAATTTTTGTGCCTATAAAACGTTTTTGGATCTCCTATGATGTCAAATGTTGTTGTGCATCATTTGGAATTTGAATCACTCATCAAGAGAAATTAATTACATTAACAATGAATTCATATTGGCATTATTTTGCATATATTCCAATGAAAACCCTAGTTACCAGAACTATGATAATGACTCTAATGTGTATAGGAGGAAGGTTGTCAAACCACAGACACATTCCTTGCCAAATTCAAAGACTTGTTGGTGGATTTTTCATTTAATAGGTCGATGATGAACATTTCATTTCTACAATACCAATACCATGAACATGAAGGAAGTACAAGCTCAGTGTTAAGCCCTAAATAGTGGCACATTACCCCTTAATTGGGGAATATTACATTAGTATTGCTATTTTATTTATGTTGGCTTGGGTCCATTAGTTGTAATAGTACCTCCCAGTCTCCTATATATACCAAGGAGACATTTTCGTTTGGAATCATCTTGTATTTGTAAATTTATGTGGCGTATAACTAGGTTTCCCCCTCAAAGAGGATTATTATCTAAAATTCTCTCTTTTTCAAGGCGTTGAGTACTTATTCTGAGGTTTTTTATGCTATTTTCATATTTGGTTCTTAACATTTGGTTTTAGATCTCAAGGTCTTGGGGTTTCACTGCTGCATCTGAGACACCTTGTAATTTTCACTATAAATTTGTTTCTACGTCATTTCAGAAGGAAATACTTGGAGGATATTTAGTAGACAGATCAAGGTACTTGGGGTTCAAATTTCATCTCTTGTAGCCTTATACTTTCTGAGATATATCCTGTGTAAGAAAGGGTTCTTGAATCATCCTAAATTTAGTCATCACGGAATTTTCGCTAAAAAACAAATTATGTGACATTTCAAACCCTAAAACTCGAAGGCTATTCATAGAAATTATCAAGGTAGTTGTGATAACAATTTCAGATTCTGGGTCATCCTATGTTTTTATATACACCGTGTGTAAGATAGGGTAGCTAACTAGTCATATTAACTAGTATCAAATAGGTGTTCCAGGTAAAACAATGATATCATTTTCAGTGAGTATCCAAATTAACTGAGACCAATTACATTGGATAGTGGACAATCTACGTATTTTTGGTGCAAGTTTTAGAATCAAATATCATATATTGTGCTCTTGGAACGACTTACAAGTAAGATCTCCTGGAAGGGAAAAAAATAAGCAAGGTGTGGGGAATTTACCATAAATTCCACTTGGCACATCCAATTTTGATTAGACCTATGGTATTGTAGAGAAGACGTATCAGAGAACTACAGAACGAAATTTTTAGACCCGGAAGGGACGAAATTTTGGAGATACATCAGAAGAAAGATCATCTAGCAGAACCACCTAGAAATCAAGGTTTAAAAGTGATACTTGGCCAACATGCCACCAAAAAAGGGAACTTCTACACCAAATAATCCTTTAGAAATCCCTACTTGGACTCTTGATGAAGGTGAAGAAATGCACAGGGACATAAATGATTTACAAAAGAAGACAATAACAAAAGATGAACTACAAGGGATGATGGATTCAACTGAAGCTAAGTTGGAGGCAATAATGGATACTAAGATGGATTGTTTAAAAAGGGAGATCATGGAAGGATTGAAAATTTTCCTAATAGAGAGGCCACCTGAAAGTGAAAATGTATCCCATGAAATTCATGATGAGGACACAAGGAAGATGAATCAAGACTAGAGAAACTCCAACTTTTGGTTGAAGACCAACCACTTTCCTAAGATTGATATGAGGAAGTTTGATGGAAAGGATCCAATCACATGGATACTTCAGATGGAGAAGTTATTTGATATACATGACGTGCCACACACACAAAAGGTATGAATTGCTTCCTTATATTTAGAACCCAATCAATTTGTGTGGTATCTTTTATCACCATAGCAAATTTCTGTGGGAGATCTGGTTTTCAAAATTTAGCGCAATGCTAAACTGATGTAGAGGCGTGATAAAATGGAGGGCACGGCCAGATCTAGTAGGAGAAGGCTAAATCTAGTGGTAGTGCAGAGTTGATGGGACCCGATGGGTCACGGATCGCGAGTGCTACAGATCAATGGTCGAGGATCATTTTGGGGGGAGAATGTGTGCGAAAGATATTTCCCAAAAGCAGGCCAAAAAGTAAACCGTGGTTTCATCTTAGGAACACATGGCACACTGGGTGCATTTTTGGGTGATAAGCGAGTTTCCCCAAACCGTTTCCCCTCTCTCTCGAAATCGAAAAAGTATATAAAGGGGGGCACTTGTCATTATTTTATTATTTTACAAATTACTGGAACATTGGAAGATTGGCGTGACCACTCCATTCAAACTGAAGCTCAAAAATACGCCAAACTCGGGCATTTTCTTCTCATTCACAGGAATTTTTCATTGTTTCCATGGACCCTATCATTATGTCAGTAGAAAACAAGATCCCATGTCAAACGAACCAGCCCTAATTGACAGAGATTCAGATGTGTTCGACACTGAAATAACTGTTTTTCCCATCGCCATGTCCAAAACTAATCTATTAGATAATGTAGGGAAACAGATACCCTTCCTTGATGTAGTCCAGGCTTCCATAGTCCCTTACATTGTCGAGGTCGCATTCCCCTTCCCCGAATTCATAGGTTGGTGCGCAGAGCAATATTCATAGGAAGAAAAAGTTGTCTTAAATAAACAGGGGTCTGAGGTCCTATGTAGAGTAGACAATCTATCAATTTGATATGCCCTCGGGCCTTGGCATACCAGAGTCCCCCTCCGCAGTGTCTAAACCATTTGAAGAAGAAAAGATAATCATGGTTTATAGAGAATGTCCCTCCGAAGTCAAAAACTTATTTTTGTAAACAATTTTCAAACCAGAACATATTTTTGAGAGTCTCTCCCTGCCAATGAGTGTAAATATCATGGTTATTGAAGTCTAATGGGTATGTTCCATACTGAGACAGATTTTAGGACTAGATAATGACAAGTATGTGGTTGAGGTCATGTTAATTTTTCTGTTAGTGTTTTTCTAGTCAGAGTCGAGTCAGTCAATTTGCATCAGCTTTGATAGATTCATAGCTGATAATATCCACAAGCATCTAGTGAATTTTCAGTCACTAAGACATTTCAGATATTACACATACTTGTTGAAGACTTTCTTGGAGACAAACAAGAGAGGGTTCCCTAAAGCAGAATTCATATCAACTGAAGGTAAAAGAATCACAATGCTCATTTTTATCAACAAAGTCATGTCCAGGGTTTACAGCCTGATTTTCAACACCAGCCTGCCAAGAGTCCTAGATGACATGAGGAGTTATTTACAACCAAATCTAGAAAACAGAGTGGGGGACTCGGTGTTGTTCATGCATTCAACAATGATATGGGTTTATGATTTTCATGAATCCCCCTATCTTCTACCTATATTTCTGACACGCATAGTCTTTTCCTTGGAGTTCATCAGGCAAAGAATCATATCAAAGATAGAGCACTTCCTGAAATTACACAAGGCTTCCAACCTTAAATTTCATTTCATCGTTGGACCTTTCGTCATCAAGACAAGATCATGTTTATCCCAGATCCAGGCCAAGCTCAAAGATTTTGGATTTGCACGGCTATAGGGAAGAAGATATGATCCTCATTAGATCATATCCAAGAGAAGACTGATGAACAAACAAGCCCCCTATGAGCATGAGCATGTTGAGGGTTTTGACAAATTGTCTAATTTAGATGTCTGTGTTGATATGGAAGCAATATTGCAACCATCTCAAACACAAAGTGGAGGCAACCCTGCAAAAAACTCAAATACAATAGACTCCTCAGAAGATGATAGTTAAATTTTCCAAGATAAGTGTTTACAGCAAAAGGAGCAGTTCAGAGGCTCTGGGAACCAGCAGTCAGTAGACTTCCCCTAAAAATATGAATATCACACAATACCCATAGATAGTGGATCTAGAGGAGGAGGAGCCTAAAGAACAAGTGAATATGGATATGGTGGAAAGTGGCATCAACAATGTAGAATTTGGGAAAGGGAGTAAGCTCCAAAGTGAAGGCAGCTCAAGAAAGTTCAGCAGCAAAAAGCACATCTTTGATAATGCAGTTGGATCAGCCTATCAATCTAAGGAGGATTTGCAAAAGCAATATGCTGGGAAAGGAAACTTGGCTATGAATGAAATGAGGTAGTTAATCCCTTAGGTATAAAATATATCTCAGCATAAGTCTTCTCTGTTCATAGTGAGAGATGTAGAGAAGAAAACATTTAATATAGCAGTTGCAGATGAGGATAAAGTATCTGAGATCAAGTTGAAATATGAGAACATCAGTTCCCCTGACAAAGTGAAATTCCACAGGAATACCAGTGGCATGTTGTATTCATATTACTTGGGTCTAAGCCTAAAGAATTCAAAGCTGGCAACTAATGCAATTAAGTTGGAAGGGTAGTTGAGGTAGGAAAAAGCATCTAATAGAGCTTGGAAAACTCAGGTCAAGAAGCTAGAATCTGAAGGCCCTCAGGGAGTGAAATCCTCCTTAGAAGGAAAAGACAAGTTGATTTAGAGCTTGAAGAAGAACCTAAAAATGTTTTCCATAGAGCATCCACAAACAACAGAATTGGTTTCTCTAGAATAGGAGAAGGAGGCATTTCGATAAGAGGTGTTGAATTACAAGGCCAAGGTATTACAGTTGGAGCAAGAAAAAGTGAACTGGTCACAAGGGCGGACATAAGTAACAAACATGGTTGTAATTGTACCTTCTACTGCAGAAGTTGGGCCCAGCACTAAAGGACTTGTCCAGGCTATGTCCCAAGTTAGCCTGAAGGTGGGAGAAACCAAAGGTCTAAAGGGAGATATAGAGAAATTAAAGCAAGAAATGAAAACAAAGGATGAGAGGGTGGCTCATTTCCAAAAGGAGAATCAAGATTTGTAGGAAAGAGTAGACAAGATAAAAATAAGGTTGAGAGGCAAGGGATTGTTGCAGGGAGCCGAACACATCATATGGGATGATATTGTTGTTGAAGCTACCAAGTTAAGGGTGTACTTGAACTTCATCAATGACAGATAGCATGGCCATCACAGCCAGGACCAGGTGCACTGTTGTAAATGAGACCCTAGCAAAGAAACCCTCGGAGTGGGCCCAAAATGCTATAAACCTATTGAATTCCATCCCCACTATAGAACTTTAGACCATTGGGGTCAAATATAGGACTACATTGATCATTTGGGCAGGAGGGTCATTGCCAAGCATAACCTGCTAAAATCAGTCCAGACCAAGGCCATACAGATGGAGCAGAGTATACAAGAATTCAAAGATCTGTTTGAAGAGTTGTTCATCAAAGGCCTCCCACCATTTTGGGATGGTAAAGGAAAATTGTATGATCAAGAGGAATACAACTCTCGCCTCGCCCAATGCAGAAAGGATCATTCCAAGTTTGAAATCCTGGAGGAGAACTTAAAAGGAGCAACCCTGGTGGAATATTTGATCACAGATTTTGAGATCTTGAATCAATTCAAGACAATAACTATTGGACTGCCAGTCATGACCTATGCCTTTTGCATTGACCTAGAGATCCTAATTAAAGAGATGATGGACTACGACATTCCTTCTGACTTGCAGTGGAAGGAGATAGTGTGGCTGGGAAAAACAAAGCTTAGTTTTCTAGGAACCAGCAGATAGTGCCCAAGTGTCACCAAAATGGCAGATCAGACAAAGGGCCAAAATAGGAAAAATGGCAAGAGAAGAAGTTGAAGAGTCAGAAGAATCAGTTCTTGGTTCATGAAACGTTTTCTATTAATCATTGTAATCGGTTCCCATACCGAAACTATCATGTTGTAATCATTGTAGTCAGTTTTAGAAGATGAAACATTTCAGTTCAGCTATTGTAATCGGTTTCTAATTGAAAGGAACTCAAATTGTATAAATATTAGAAGTTCTGAATGTATTAATGTTGGCAAAAGTGCAAGGGCACCTTTTAGTTTTTTTGAACTCAATTGTAATTTTTTGGAGCTGAATTGAATACATATGCAGAAGTTTTTGAAATCTCTATGAAAAGATTCTAATGGTGGTGATATGAGTTGTGTCTTCTCTCCTTGTATGTATTTCCTTTGTTCTTTAATTCCATTAGCACTTTCTTCGGTTTAAATTGGATAGTTTAAAAGCTAAGAATTCATCTTGTGATGCTCTCGGCTTGATCAATTTAAACTATGTGAAATTCTTCATAACCAATTCATAATTCATTTCATTAATGCTTTGATGCAATTACTTGTTTCCTTTTTCTTCTTACACTCTGCAAACTAAAATTTATAACTCAGATTCATTGCCTCACTTAGACTTTATCCTCTAGATAGTTCTACTTATTGCTCAGTGTGTTCATTCATTTTCATAATTAGACTCCATAGCCCTAAGTGTCCCTCCCCTTCCTTGCCAGCAAATTTATAAAAACACCCCAAAAAAACTAAATCTAGCCATTGATTGCCAAAGAAACATCAAGTGACACGAGAGAGCCCTCTCTGAGCTGAGCGAGATAGTACTAGATCTAAATTTGGTTTGTAGGTTTCCTCTTTCATTTGTTTATCATCCGAACAAATTTACAGAGTGAAAACATTCTGGCATCGTTGCCGGGGAATGAAAGTGAAATCTTCCCCAGGAAAATAATGACTTAAATCTTCAGATTTGATTTTTGAGGGTGACAATGAATCAAACACCTTATTGGATGAGACTATTTTTACCTTGGCGACACCATTACCAAGAGACCAGTAGAACTAAGTAGTTTGAGCTAGAAATCTTGGCTCCCAAGAGAATTCACACCAGGAGAAACCCAGACCCATAAGCTGCAATCCCTGTGTTTGATCTTGGGAAGTTTCTACACAAAAGAAAAGAAAGGAAAATAAACCCAACTTTGCGTTTAGATAGATATCTATCATTTCCCAAAGATGGAGTAACAAGCATTGAAGATCTTGAGTTTGATGTGAAATTTGAGAAAACTTTGTTCAAAACTAAATCTGAATCTTGTTTGAACGAGGTCATGTTTGATGAGAAGAGGTTCCAAGATTTAATTTTAGCTACCTCTACCAAACCTCTTTTGATCCACACTCAAAACCAATAGCCACTTCAAGTCCTCACAACAGCCATGGAAGCTAGGTTTTCCCCTCTTGCACTCCATGCTCAGTTACATGATTTTCCCTGAGAGTATAATCTAAGGATCAAACTGTATGATGTTGAAGGTAGTGTGTCAGCCCATAAACATCTAGACTAGTTCAATGACTTTATAGACTTAGAAAAAATAGATTTTGAAGATGCAAAAATGAGGTTGTTTGCACAAATTCTTGCAAGAGAAGTGAGAAAGTGGTTCAGAGCTCTCCTAGAAACTAGTATCATAAGTTTTTAGGCCTTTGAAACCAGTTTTCTTGCAAAGTGGGGCGACAAGAAAAACCCCCTTCAGTTGTTGAATCAATATAAAAATATGAGGAGGTCACCTAATGAAACAGTGCAAGAGTTTTCAGCCATATTTGTAAAGGTCTATAATCTAATTCCTACTGAGGTAAACCCCCCCCTAAATTTGCTCAACTCAGATATGTTGATTCCTTTGAAAGTGATTTTTCTTTTTTTTTGAGGGAAAGAATATCTACTTCATTATATGACATGATGAATGATGCAATAGAAGTGGAAGTGAATCTAATGGCCTCGGGAAAGATCAAAGCTGACTCCGGCAGGGACATGAACAAAGTTCAAGATAAGGCACAACCTTCAACCTCGCAAACATCAGAAGAAAGGTTTGAAATGTTTATGAAAACTATGGAGAGAATGGGTTTAGATAATAAGAATAATACCATAGAACAGCCTGATGTTCTATCCAGAAATCAAAGAAGACCAACAGTCCCACAAATCAAACAAAGAGATCAGAGAAATCAAGGGAATCAGGGAAATCAGGGGGATCAGAAAATAAGACCTCATTTTTAAAATAATTATGTAAATGAGAATTATGATGAAAATTTTGAAGACAACATGCATTGTCGTGATGGTGATGAGATAGAGGTATTTTTTACTAAAGAGGAACATGACCATTTCATGGATGCTAATGAAATATTCATGCAGGAAAATGATGACAGGTTGTCATTAGAAAGAGAAGATTACCAAACAAGGTTGCAGAACACCATCATGCAATTCCAAAGACAATATAGTCTTCGAAATTAGAAAGTTCCTGCAAAACCCCCAAAGGGAAATCCTCCAAAGAGAAACCCCACCAAAGAAGCTCAGAATAGCATACCCTCTTAAATTCAACCCAAAAAGGACTATGTTGCAAAAGATGTTGTGGACAAAGGAAAGTAGAAGGAATAATCCCATAAAAAGGTACCTGAAACAAGAAAGGAGATAGTCACCAAAGAGGTAGAGAAAACCTCATCCTCCTTTAATTTTGAAAGTGAGATGGCCAAGATTAATATTTATGTACCATTCAATGAATTGATCAAGAATAGTAAATATAGAAATCAGATCATCAAGATGCTTAAGATGGAACAAACTTCTAACACTTTGAACATACAAGATTATCACCATGCCATCTTATTTGGCCCACGTGTAGAGAAAAATAGTGATGTTGAAGAGGTCCCCCCTTTCTATGTCAACCTGAAGATCCATGATATGACTCTGCACAATGTCATGTTGGATTTATGAGCATCCCATAACCTGATGCCTAAGGTGTTCGTGGACTAATTGGGCATTGACATCACAAGGGCTTACAAAGATATTTTCTCCTTTAATTCAAGGAAGGTGAAATCCTTAGGACTAATCAAAGATTTGGTTGTGTCTTTCTCTCAAATTCCAGCAAAGAATATGGTCATGGATGTAGTGGTTGTTGATATCCCTCCCAAGTTTGGCATGATGTTATCCAGGTCATGAGCTCCAAAGTTGAAGGGAACTTTTTATATGGATATGTCATACACCACCATCCCTGTCTTTGGTCAATATAGGAGATTATACAGAGAGTTTTTTCTCAAATACATGTTCAGTAACAAGTCACATCTGAATAACCATCCCATCTACTCTATGGAGACTAAGTTGGGGTCTTCTATTTTCTTCAATGATCTGTGTTTTGAAGAGAAAGGCCTAGAGATTGATATGGTTGTCAAAGATAAATATGATCAAAAAATTGGGAAGTTTTCATAGCAGTGGGACAGTGTAGAAAATGTGATGTGGAGAAGGAGTTGGTGTGTGGATTAACCCCCCCAGACTAGCTACAAAATTGTGCTCTTATAAGATGGCTTTTGATTGCACAAATAACACAGCTGAATATGAGGCATTGGTGTTATGATTGAAGGCTTTAAAATAAATGGGTGCTAAGAGGATAAATATTCATGGGGATTATGAGTTGATAATAAATCGCGTGAAGGGAATATATCAAGCCAAGCACCCCAGATTAAGAGCATACAGGAATACAGTGCTTGACCTGCTTGAAGAATTTTCAGAATATAGCCTCTCCAAGATTCCAAGGGGTCAGAATCAAATTGTTGATGCCCTTGCCACTTCAGCTTCAGTTTTTAAAATTCCAATCTTTCCTAGAAGGGGATATGAAGTTGAGATCAAGCACAGACCAACAGTGCCTGATAATATTAAGTACTGGCAGGTTTTTGAAGATGATAAACAAATAGAAAGTTTCCTGAAAATAGAATATGGATTTGAAAATTTGAATATTGATGAAGAATATTGTGATGAAGAGGTGGATGTAGTTGTTTTCACAAAGGATGGCTACTTCAAAAATCAAATTGTTGGTAGAGATATAGTGCAGTTGAAGAGTAACATCATTTCCAAGGGTCCAGTCCCATTGGAGAAACTCTTTGATAACAATGTTGTTGCTAGGAGTCCAAAGATTATAGTAAATGAATGGGATGTTGAATATTGCAACATTGGGACTTAGGAAGATCCCAAGATCATTAAGCTATCCAAAACACTCAGCCCAGAAGTCAAGCAGAGATAGATCAATTTGATGAAAGAATTCCCTAATGTTTTTTCCTGGAGCTATGAAGATCTGCAATTTTATGACACCAAGGTAATTCAGCATGTGATCCCAATTAAAGAATATCATAAACCTTTTAAACATAAATTAAGAAGGATAAACCCGTTGTTGCTTCCCCTGATTGAGAAAGAGATAAAGTAGTTGTTTGAAGCTAATATCATAGTATATTTAAGGTTTTCCAAATGGCTGGAAAATGTGGTGCCTGTTAGAAAGAAGAGTTGGGAGATCAGATTGTGTGTGGACTTCAGAAATCTAAACAGGGTGTCTCTCAAGGATAACTACTCACTTCCTAAGATGGATCACATTCTACAGAAAGTGGTAGGTTCTCAAAAAATGTCAATGTTGGACGGTTTCTCTAGGTACAATCAGATCATGGTGCACCCTGATGATTAGGAAAAGATAGCATTCACAACACCATGGGGTACATTCATGTATGCCAATATGCCTTTTGGGCTCATGAATGCAGGGGAAACATTTCAAAGCGCTATGGAAATAGATTTTGTTGATGAGAAAGACAAATTCATTGTTATCTACCTAGATGATATCACTATGCACTCAGTTTCTGATGAAGAACATCTCAAGCATTTAAGAATGGATTTTCAGAAGTGCAGAAAGTTTGGCATTTCATTGAACCCCAAGAAGTCAAATTTTGGCATGGAAGAAGGAAAGCTGTTGGGACACATTATTTCAAAGGAAGGGATAAAGATAGATCCCAGCAGAGTTGAGGGGATCTTGAAAATTGGCACACCTAGAAGCAAAAAAGAAGTGCAATCTTTCCTGGGGAAAGTGAATTTTATGAGGAGATTCATCCCTAACCTGGCTGAAATCATAAAGTACATCACTAACATGCTCAAGAAAGGAAATGAGATAAAGTGGACCCTAGAATCCAGGAAATCCTTTGAACACATCAAAGTGTCATTGCCCAAAGCCCCACTACTAGCCAACCCTTATTTTTAAAAAGACTTTATATTGTTCTCTTTTGCCTCAGATCACACCATTGTTGGTGGTTTACTACAGAAGGATAAGCAGAATTTTGAGAATCCTATAGCAGGACACTGAGGAATGCCCCATTGAAGTATGATATCATGGAAAAGTAGGCATATGCACTGGTCAAGGCCCTAAAGGAGTTCAGAGTTTATATCTTTCATTCTCATACCACTGCATATGTGCCCATCAGTTCTATGAAAGATATTTTAACTCAGCTCGATCCTGAGGGAAAAGGGGGAAAGTGGATAGCTTTGTTTTTGGAATATGACCTTGATATCAAACCTACAAAGTTGATTAAAGGGCAAGGGATTGCCAAGCTGATGGCACAAACAAATTGTGAACTCCTGGGAATAAATTTCATTGTTGATTTGTCAGCAGATTCGGGAAAAGAAAGATTCCCCCAAATATCCCAAAGATTCCTTGACTCCCCGTGGTATGCAGATATCATCTATGTGTTGAGAAATTTGCAGGCTCCTCCTAAATTGAGTAAAACTAAGGCCATGTTCTTACAGCTAAACGCAGCAAATTTTTGTATGGTAAATAAATCTCTATATTGGAAGGATCCAGGGGGGATTTTGTTGAGTTGTTTTTTAGAAGAGGAAGTAGAGAGGACCATCAGAGAATTCCATAAGGGCGATTGTGGAGGACATCATTATTAGAAAACTATTGTGCACAAGATATTGAGGGCTAGGTTCTATTGGCCTAGCATCTTCTCTGATGTCTACAAATAGGTTTCAATATGTCATCAATGCCAAAAATTTTATGGGAAAAGAAAATTGCAGCCTTTACCATTGAAACCCATCTCTGTTGAAGCACCCTTTAGACAATGGGGCCTTGATTTCATAGGGGAAATTCATCCACGGTCCTCAGCACAACACAAGTGGATTATGACAGCCACATATTACTTCACTAAGTGGATTGAAGTAGTTCCCACCAGGAAGGCCACAAATGTTGTTATCATCCATTTTTTAGAAGACAATATTTCGTCTAGGTTTGGGTGTTCAATAAAAATCATTACAGACAATGCAGCAACATTTAAGTCCAAAAAGATGGAGAAATTTTGCAGTGACTACAGCATAACTTTTGGCCACTCCACTTCTTATTACCCTCAAGGTAATGGTTTGGTTGAGTCATCAAATAAGAACTTAACCAGAGTTATCAAAAAGTTGTTGCAAGATAACAAAAAAGCTTGGCACAAAAAACTCATCCATGCACTATGGGTTGATAGGATCACTCCAAAAATATCTATTGCCACCTCACCCTTCCATATTTTTTATGGAATAGAAGAAATTTTTCCTACTACATTAGGGTTGCCAATGATGAGGTTGTTACAAGAGAAGGATGTTGAAACAGATGCCACTCGAAGAAGAAAATATGAACTAATCAATGTCCAACAAACCAGAGAAAGGGCCTTCAACAATGCTCAGCTGCACCAAGACAATATCAAAAGGGATTTTGACAGGCATACCAAGGAGGATGACTTAAAAGTGGGAGACTTGGTATTAATATGGGCTTCCAGAAATGAAGACAAGGGAAAGCATGGGAAATTTGACCATTTATGGCTGGGAACTTTCAAAATCGTGGCTTACCATGGGAATAATACCAATCTGATACAGGAAAGTAATGGAGAAATTGTTGGGGGAGGACCTATGAATGGCAGGTTTCTCAAACATTATATCGTTTAAAGGAACCATCACCCTTTCCATTCATTGTATATAATCATTTTGTTTTTTTCAGTTGAAGCAATTGAAACTAAAACAGCAGAACTGGAGCTCGAGGTGAATGCCCTGAGTTATGCTGAGTAGATTTTGAGTTTACTAAATAAATGTGGTAATTTCAGTTGCAGGAATAAATCATATCCCAATGGGTAGGCACTCGGCCTGTCATTCTTTTCTACCTCGCAAGGAGGCTAGCATCCCCAGTTGGAGCCCATGTTATCACCATAACAATTTTTTGTGGGAGATCTGGTTTTCAAAATTTAGCACGATGCTAAATTGATGTAGAGGTGTGATAAATTGGAGGGCAGGTCCAAATCTAGTGGGAGAAGGCTAAATCCCGTGGTAGTGCGGAGTTGATGGGACCCAATGGTTCACAAATCGTGGGTGCTACAGATCAATAGTTGGAGATCGTTTCAGGGGGAGAACATCCACGGAGGATGTTTCCTGAAAGTGGGCCAAAAAGAAAACCGTGGTTTCATCTTGGGAACACGTGGCACCACTGGGTGCATTTTGATGTGATAAGCAAGTTGACCCAAACTGTTTCCCCTCGCCCTCGAAATCGAAAAAGTATATAAAGGGGGGCACTTGTCATTATTTTATTATTTTTCAAATTACTGGAATGTTGGAATATTGGTGTGACTGCTCCATTCAAACAGAAGCTCAACAGTATGCCAAACTCATGCATTTTCTGCTCATTCAAAGGTATTTTTCATCGCCACCATGGACCCTATCATTATGTCAGTAGTAGAAAAAAAAATCCCACGTCAAACGAAGAAGTCCAAATTGACAGAGATTCAGATGTGTTCGACACTGAAATAACGGTTTCGCCCATCTCCGTGTCTAGAGCTAATCTGTCAGATAATGTAAGGAAACAGATACCCTTCCTTGAAGCAGTCCAAGCCACAATAGTCCCTTACGTTGTCAAGGTTGCATTCCCCTTCCCCGAATTCACAGGTTGGTGCGCAGAGAAATATTCACAGGAAGAAAAATTTGTCTTAAATAAATAGAGGTCTGAGGTCCTATGTGGAGTATATAGTTTGTCAATTCGATACGCCATTGACATACCAAAGTCCCCCTCCACAGTGTCTGAACCCTTTGAAGAAGAAAATCTAATCATGGTTTATAGGGAATGTCCCTCCAAAGTCAAAAACCTATTTTTCCAAACAATTGTCAAACCAGAACACATTTCTAAGAGTTTGTCCCTGCCAATGAGTGTAAATATCATGGTTATTGAAGTCCAATGGGTATGTTCTATACTGAGTTATATTTTAGGTCTAGATAATGACAAGTATGTGGTTGAGGTCATGTTAGGTTTTTTGTTTTCATTTTTCCAGTTAGAGTCCATTCAGTCAATTTGCATCATCTTTGATAGATTCATAGCTCATAATATCCACAAGCAACTAGTGAAATTTTCAGCCACTAAGATATTTCAGATATTACACATACTTGCTGAAGACTTTCCTGGAGACAAACAAGAGAGATTTACTTGAAGAAGAATTCATATAAACTGAATGTAAAAGAATCACAATGCTCATTTTTATCAACAAAGTCATGTCCAGGGTTTACAACTTGATTTTCAACACCAGCCTGCCAAGAGACCTAGATGACATGAGGAGTTATTTACAACCAAATCCAGAAAATAGAGTGGGGGACTGTGTGTTGTTCATGCATTGAACAGTGATATGGGTTTATGGTTGTCATGAATCCCCCTATCTTCTACCTATCTTTCTAACACCCAGATTCTTTTCCGTGGAGTTCATCTGGAAAAGAACCATATCAAAGACAGAGCACTTCCTGAAATTACACAAGGCTTCCAACCTAAAATTTCCTTTCATCATTGGACCTTTCATCGTCAAGACAAGATCATTTTTGTCCCAGATCTAGGACAAACTCAAAGAGTTTGGATTTTCATAGCTACAGGGAAGAATATATTATCCACATCAGATCATATCCAAGAGAATATTGATGATTAAACCGCCCCCCTATGAGCATGAGCATGTTGAGGGTTTTGAAAAATTGCCTAATTTAGACGTCTGTGCTGATATGGAATCAATATTGCAACCAGTTCAAATACAACAAGTGGAGGTAACCCTACAACAAACTCAAATACAACATAATCCTCAGAAGTTGATAGTTAAAGTTCAAAAGATAAGTGTTTATAGCAAAAGAAGCAGTTCAGAGGCCCTGGGCACTAGCAGTCAGCAGACTACCCCTAAAAAGATGAAAATCACACAATCCCCACAGATAGTGGATCTAGAGGAGGAGGATCCTAAATAACAAGTGAATATGGATATGGTGGAAAGTGGCATCAACAATGTAGAAGTTGGGAGAGGGAGCAAGCTCCAAAGTGAAGGCAGCTCAAGAAATTTCAGCTGCAAAAAGTACATCTTTGATAAGGTAGTTGGAGCAACCTATCAATATAAGGAGGATTTGGCAAAGCAATATTCTAAGAAAGGAAACTTGGCTATGAATGAAATAAGGGAGTTAATCCCTAAGGTAGAAAAGATATCTCAGCATAAGTCTTCTCTGTTCAGAGTGAGAGATGTAGAGAAGAAAACATTCAATATAGTAATCGCATATGAGGATAAAGTATCTCAGATCAAGCTGAAATATGAGAACATCAGTGCCCTTGACAAAGCGAAATTCCACAGGAATACTAGTGACATGTTGTATTCAGATTACTTGGGTCTAATCCTATAGAATTCAAAGCTGTCAACTTATGGAATTAAGTTGGAAGGGCAGTTGAGGTAGGAAAAAGCATCCAACAAATCTTGTCAAAGTCAGGTCAAGAGGCTAGAATATGAATGCCCTCAAGGAGTAAAATCCTCCTTAGAAGAAAAAGACAAGTTGATTCAGAGCTTGAATAAGAAACTAAAAATGTATGCCATAGAGCATCCACAAACAACAAAACTGGTTTCTCTAGAATAGGAGAAGGAGGCATTTCGACAAGAGGCATTGAATTACAAGGCCAAGGTATTACAGATGGAGCAAGAAACAGTGAACTGGTCATAAGAGTAGATAGAAGTACCAAACATGGTTGTAACTGTACCTTCTACTACAGAAGTTGGACCGAGCACTAAAGGACTTGTCCAGGCTATGTCCCAAGCTAGCCTGAAGGTGGGAGAAATCAAAGGTCTAAAGGAAGATATAGAGAAATTAAAGAAAGAAATGAAAACAAAAGGATGAGAGGGTGGCTCGGTTCCAAAAGGAGAATCAAGATTTGCAGGAAAGAGTAGACAAGATAAAAACAAGTTTGAGAGGTAAGGGACTGTTGCAGGGAGCTAAACACATCATCTGGGATTCCATTGTTGTTGCAGCTGCCAAGTTCAGGGTGTACTTGAACTTCATCAATGACAAAGATAGCATGGCCATCACATCCAGAAGCAAGTGCACTGTTGTAAATGAGACCCTAGCAAAGAAACCCTCAGAGTGGGCCCAAAATGCTATAAACATGTTGAATTCCATCCCCACTGTAGAACTTCAGACCATTGGGGTCAAAGATAGGACTACCTTGATCATCTGGGATAGGAGGGTCATTGCCAAGCATAACCTGCTAAAATCAGTCTCGACCAAGTCCATACAGATGGAGCAAAGTATACAGGAATTCAAATATCTATTTGAAGAGTTGTTCATCAAAGGCCTCCCACCATTTTGGGATGGCAAAGGAAAATTGTATGATCAGGAGGAATACAACTCTCGCCTCTCCAAATGCAAAATCGATCATTCCAAGTTTGAAATCCTGGAGGAGAACTTAAAAGGAGCAACCCTGGTGGAATATATGATCACAGATTTTGAGATCTTGAATCAATTCAAGACAGTAAAGATTGGATTACCAGTCATGATGTATGCCACTTGCATTGACCTGGAGATCCTAATTAAAGAGATGATGGACTATGACATTCCTTCTGACTTGCAGTGGAAGGAGATAGTGTGACTGGGAAAAACAAAGTGTTGTTTTCCAGGAACCAGCAGATAGTGCCCAAGTGTCACCAAAATGGCAGATCAAATAAAGGGCCAAAGTAGGGCAAATGGCAAGAGAAGAAGCTGAAGCATCAGAAGAATTGCTCGTTGGTTCATGAAATGTTTTTGATTAATCATCGTAATCGGTTCCCATACCGAAATTGTGATGTTGTAATCATTGTTGTCAGTTTTAGAAGCTGAAACATTACAGTTTAGCTATTGTAATCGGTTTCTAATTGAAAGGAACTCGAATTGTATAAAGATTAGAAGTTCTGAATGTATTAATGTTGGTAGAAGTGCAAGGGCACCTTTTAGTTGTTCTAAACTCAATTGTAATTTTCTGGAGCTGAATTGAATACATATGCAGAATCTTTTGAAATCTCTATGAAAAGATTATAATGGTGGTGATATGAGTTTTGTCTTCTCTCCTTGTATGTATTTCCTATGTTCTTTAATTCCATTCGCACTTTCTTTTGTTTAAATTGGATAGTTTAAAAGCTCGAGATTCATCTTGTGATGCTCTCGGCTTAAGCAATTTAAACTATATGAAATTCTTCATAACCAATTCAGAATTCATTTCATTAATGCTCTGATGCAGTTACTTGTTTCCTTTTTCTTCTTACACTCTGCAAACTAAAATTTATAACTTAGATTCATTGCCTCACTTAGCCTTTATCCTCTGGATAGTTCTACTTGTCGGTCAGTGTGTTCATTCATTTTCATAATTAGACTCCATAACCCTAAGTGGCCCTTCCCTTCCCTACCATCAAATTTATAAAAATCCCCCAAAAAAAACTAAATATAGCCATTGATTGCCAAAGAAACATCAAGTGACCTGAGAGAGCCCTCTCTGAGCTGAGCAAGCTAGTACCCAGCTCTAAAGTTGGTTTGTAGGTTATCTTTGTCGTTAGTTCATCAGCCGAACAAATTTACATAGTGCTAACAGTATCAATGTATTTGTTCTCACAAATCACTTGTCACGTGGACAATTTTGACGGAAGAAATGATAGCACACTATGAGGATACAAGGAGCAATACCTTCTTTATCCAATTGATAAATCTCAAGAAAAAGGGTTCATTTGTGGAGAACAATGAGAACTTCCAAAGATTGAATATAAAGGTAACGAATATTCTAAATGAGCACCTAATTGGTGTATTCATATGAACTGTTAGCGTCGAAAGTCACTCCTGGATTGTAGCAGGAGCAAAGCCTGACACCCATCAGTTTAATGTCACGATTTTTCTATAAAGGGATGATAAAATGGAAGAGAAATCAGAACAATATCGTCTCAATTCTGAAACTAGGCCAGGCATGCATAGGCAAGTGAGGTATTAGATAAACTTCAAACAGTGAGATGTAATAAGGATGAGTAGGGGGAAGACTTGTATGAGAAGAGTGTGAGGGTCTGTCACAAACATCAGGTCCCTAACAAACTAGAGAAGAAAGCGTCCAAACACAAGATCCTCTTATATTCAAACACAGAAGACTAGGGAATACAATAATGCACGACAAATCCTTTATCATAACATAACTGTAACCATTCATGCGAATCATCCGATCATGAATTCCCCGGTATGAGACGAAACCATAGACGGAGTAAGGAAACTATTTGTCATAAAACAAGAAATCTCAGATATAGATGCACAACCAGGAAACTAGAGTGGTTGCTAAAACTTTACAGTCGGGAGCTTTGCTCTACCATCGATAGATACAAAAATGGCGAAAACGCCTACATATACTCAAAACAACAACAGCAACAAAATCGAGACGTTGCATTAAACAAATTTGCGTCTACATGGCTTCTGACAATCTGCAACTGCAGTCTCTGAATAACCGTGCAACTTATGGAAGACGCAATCGAACTCCTGACAGTTCCGTGGGTGAATCGATGTGCCTTTAATTCGTCACCGAACTTTCCCATTATGGAGGAGGCGTCTAACCACCACCAACTACTTCAATAACTGCTTCATTGGGATTGAGGATGGCCCTGCCAACTCGGCACCTTTGGGACGTGGACGACCCCTCGTGCTGCCACCTGTATTAACTGAATGGCCCAATGAATAGCATGGAGGCCAGCACGAAGGGTTGGGCACAGAAGGGGAGTTGTGGCGCCAAAACCGTGGGGGGGAGGAATTAAGAAGCAATGAGGTGTGAGAGAGGTGGCAGGGGAAGACACATGGCGGAAAGAAATAAGTGGTGGGAGCAGGAGATGAGATATAACAAGCACGCCTTGATAGGAGGCTGACATGGAAAGGAGCAGGACACATGGCAGGCGGTGAGTGGATGATGAGATGGGAAAGGGACCACATGGACCAAAGAGGGGAGATGGACAGGTGTTGGAGGATGAGGAAGGGGCTAAAGGGAGCGAGCCTCATCGCACGGTTAGGTGGAGAACAGATGGCAAGATGACATGACAGGGAGGGGGGCTCACGTTGATTAAACACAGAAAGACAGAGGTTGTCTGGATTGCCTGTGTGCCTTTGATCCGGGTGCTCAAATTACAGTCGTCGTAGAGATGCGTCCTTGATTCTGGACCCCCCCGCCCTCCGCTTAAAAATAGAAAGACGAGGGGGCTCCAGAATCTCATGTGCACAGTTGATCTGGGCGCATGAATCTCTGCCATCCAAAATTGTTGATCGCTTAATCACAAGCGCATTTGTGCCCCGAGCTTATAGTAAATGGGTTTTTCACCCACTCCTTCGCATTCTAACCCCCCTTACCAGAAATGTCGCTAACATTAGGCTCCATGGGGGATAGATTCGTCCCTGTGATGCTCTAAGAACACTTTTGCAGATTCAGTGCCTTGTTGTTGGGCTATGGAGACATTTATTAAGCTGAAAACAAAAACAATATTTACAAAAAACAAAAGAGTTGACTGCGGCTCACAAAAAAAAAAAAATTCAAGAAATGCCCATTTACTGGGCCACTAAACACCTCTTTGCCTTCCAAATCCTGCAACCCGCAAGTGTTGTTTGAAAATACTTCGGAGATCTTAAAAGGCCCAAACCAGAGGGCATCAAACTTACTATGCTTGCCCTTTTCCTGCCTGGGCGCAGCCCATTTGAGCACCAGATCACCCAGCTCAAATTCTTTCTTTTTCCTCTTCCTGTCAAAAGCCTTCTTGATCTTTTTCTTATGATAGTAGGCCCTGTTCATAACCTGCTCTCTGATCTACTGCACTTCCACTATCTGATGAATCCTTCTGACCATATGGTCAGGCTCTTCTTCAAGGTCCTGGAGGAATTTCACCATAGATAAGGCGAGCTGAGTAGGGAAAATGGCCTATGTTCCGTAAACAAGTTGGAAAGGTGAGATGCCTATGGACTTCTTTTTTGTCACTCGGTCAACCCATAGAGCAAATTTGAGTTTTGAATCCCAGGCCCTTTTATTGTCTTCTAGCAATTTCTTAATGAGTTTGATCAGGCTTTTATTGGAAGATTCTGCCAGTCCATTTCCTTGAGGATAATACGGGGTGGAGTGAATCAGTGAGATCTCATATTGTTCACAAAATTTGATTAGAGGCTCAGACTGAAAGGGGGTGGCATTATCGATGACGATTCTGCTAGGGCAGCCAAATCTGTCTATGATGTCTTCCAGGAAGCTGATAATTACTTTGTGAGAAGTGCTCCTGGTGGGGACAGCTTCAATCCATTTGGTGAAATAGTCTATCGCAGTCAGGATCCATCTGTGCTGGCCACTTGAGGGAGGATGAATTTCTCCAATGAATTCCAATCCCCACTGCTAAAAGGGTGTTGAAACTACTGCAGGCTTTAATGGCAGAGATTTGAGCTGCTTCTTTCCTAAGAACTTTTGGCATTTGATGCAAGCTTTGATTTCTCTGCAGACGTCAGGGAATAAGGTGGGCCAGTAATACCCAGCCCAGAGGATCTTATGAGCTGTGGTCTTCCAGAAATGATGACCCCCACAAAGACCGCTATGGAAATCAAATATAACCTTCTGGGCTTCTGGTGGGTCTAGGCATCTTAAAAATACCCCTAGAGGGTCTTTCCAATACAAGGCTTGGTCAATGAGGCAATATCTGACCACCTTGAGCTTTAAATCTCTTGCCTTGTTCTTTTCCATTCCATCAGGAAGCCTCAATTCTTGTAGAAAATACAAGATATCCTTGTACCAGGTGCATGCTGCTACTGATAAGGCACTCCAGAAATGATCATTGGATGACTCAGCTTGCTCATTGATGAAGTTAATTCCCAAGAATTTGGAATTGGATTCGGCCAGCAACTTGGCTAAACCTTGCCCCTTTATCAACTTGGTGGGCTTAATCTCCAGATCAAACTCTAGGATCTTGGAAATCCACTTACCTCTTCTTCCATCTATGTCAGGATGAATAAGAATGTCCTTCACAGAGGCTGAAAGAACATATGTAGTGATCCTTGAGTGCAAGACATAGACTCTGAAATCTTTGAGAGCTTTCACTAGGGCATAGGCCTGCTTCTCCATGATCTCATATCGGAGTTCTGCATCTCTTAATGCCTTGCTATAGAAG
Source organism: Picea engelmannii (assembly GCA_009831015.1). Lineage (NCBI taxonomy): Eukaryota > Viridiplantae > Streptophyta > Pinopsida > Pinales > Pinaceae > Picea > Picea engelmannii. Next base: position 971,509 of record ML780680.1, read on the forward strand.
GCAATAGGTTGCTCTTGCCCTTCCTCATTTTTCTGCAGTAAGACTGCTGCTACTGTATCACAAGAAGCAAAAGAAAAAATCAGGAAATCTTTGGAATAATCAGGTCTGATTAGCACAGGTGCCTCAGTCTGCACCTTCTTTATTTGAATAAAAGATTCCCTGGGTTGAGTGGTCCATTTCACTTCATTTCCCTTCCTGAGCATGGCTATGATGTGTTTCACCAATTCAGCAAAATTTGAGGCAAATCTCCTCAGAAAACTTATCTTTCCCAAAAAGGCTTGGACTTCCTTCTTAGATCTGGGGAGTGACAGGGTGTAAATTGCCTCTATCCTACTAGGATCAACTCTCACTCCCTCTGCTGATACTATATGGCCTAATAGCTTCCCCTCCTTCATAGAAAATAAATATTTCTTGGGGTTTAAAGATAATCCATACCTCTGACACTTCAGGAAAAAAAAATTCAAGTGGCAGCAGTGCTCCTTGTCTGACTTGGAGAAGAACGTGATGTTGTCCAGATAGATCACTACAAACTAATCCTTCTCCCCAATGAAATCTATATCCATAGCTCACTAGAATGTTGACCCTGCATTCATTAATCCAAAAGGCATCTTGGCATATATGAATGTGCCCCAAGGAGTGGTGAAGGCTATTTTTTCTCTCTCCTCAGGCATGACTGATATTTAATTATAACCGGAAAACCCATCAATCATGGATATCCTAGATGTACCAGTTACCCTCTGCAATATGTGTTCCATGCTAGGCAGGGGATAATTGTCTTTCCTTGAGCTTATGTTTAGGTTCCTGAAATCAACACAGAGTCTGATTTCTCCACTTTTCTTTCTCACTGGAACCAAATTGGCTACCCACTCAGAATACCTCAAGGGGACAATGATTTGGGCATCTAGCAGCTTCTTCACTTCTTTCTCCATGACAGGTAGCAGCATGGGATTTATCTGTCTAAGCTTCTACTTGAATGGCTTAGCCTCTTCTTTCAGTAGGATCTTGTGCTCAATGACAGATGTGTCATACGTTTTGAGGTATTCATAGGCCCATGCAAACACATCAGCAAATTCTTTTAATAACTCGGTATATTCTGCCCTCTGTTCATTGGTTAGGCTGCTCAACAATTTGACAATCTTAGGCTCATCCTGCGTGCCAATGTTGCATTCGGCTATGTCAGCATCTTCACTTGAAACACCACCCTTTACTGCCACATCATTTTTGTCAAATAGTCTTTCTAAAGGGACCAATCCCCTCGGAATGTGATTGCTAGGAAGTTGAATAATCTAGTGATTATCAATTTTATTCAAGAATACCTCAGAGGGGGGGTCACCTTTGGGATCAGGGTCCTGATCGATATGCAATGCAGAAAACTGATTGACAGACTGAAGGAATTTTTCGATTTCAATATCGTCCTCGAATACCTTCCAATGCTTTATGTTGTCCGGGATGGATGGCATGTATCTTACCTCGACCTCATCATTAATATTTGGTGGCAGGGGGATTCTGAAAAAACTGGCTGAGACTGCTAGGGAGTCGGCTGTGGTATTTTCTTCCCTTGGGACAAAAGCAATGTTGAACGTAGAGAAGAAATTATCAACCAAGTCCCATACCTCATTTCTGTAACTTCTAAGCCGAGGATGCTTGGCCCGATAAATATTTTTGACTTGTTGGATGATCAATTATGCATCTCAAAACACATCCATCTCCTTTATTCCCATATCTTTTGCAGCCCTCATACCTAGAACAAGAGCTTCATATTCTGCCACATTGTTGGTGATTTCGAATTCCACCTTGTATGACAAAGATATGGTCTCATGACAGGGCGATATGAAAACCACTCCGGCACCTACACCTATACTGGAGGAAGCTCCATCAAAGAACATCTTCCAAATAGAGGTGGTTGGAGGAGGTATCTCTTGATTTAGAATGGGCTACTTTCTGATCTGTAAAGGGGCCCTAGGAGTTTCGGTGATCTGTAACAAACTAGACCCTAAATCAGTGTCAAGTGCAAAGATGGGGTGATTAGTGGGGTTTGCTTCATCACTGACAATATAGGCTAGCTGGGATTCTCTGTACAACCTCCTATGTTCCCCTCCAAAAACTGGGATGGTGGCATATGTGAGATCCATCTGTAATGTTCCTCCAAGTCTCTTAATCCAAGACCTTGACAACAGCATGCCAAACTTGGGGGGAACATCAGCTACCACAATGTCCATGAACACACTCTTCATGGGCAACTGAAACAAAGAAACCACCAGGTCCTTGATGACTCCCAGGCATTTTACCCTTCCTGAATCAAAAGAGTACAAATCATGATAGGCCTTGGTCACTTCTAGTCCCAGCTCTTCCATGACTATCTTGGGCATAAGGTTATGGGAAGCTCCTGAATCCATGAGGCAATTATGCAACACTTTATCATGTATGTTTAGGGAGGTGTAGAAGGGGGGAGAGGATGAATCATCTCTGTCTTCTACCATGGGACCTAGGATGATAGTCGGCTTCTCATATTGAAGGTTCACTGAGTCAGAGGGAGGCTGAGGGGACTTAGATTGTAGCAGCTTAGAGAGGGACCTTTTAAAATCTTCATTTTTAACTAGCTCGGAGATGGGGACGGGAATCCTGATATTTTGAATTTCATGCTCAAAATTAAAAGAGGAAAAAGGCTTAGGAGCTTCCCTTACCTCAATGACAGGTTCTCTAGCTGCTAGCAATGCACTCTGATTTCTCTTTTCTTTAGTCATGGTTACTGCATATTTAATAGGCTTATCTGCTATGAGGAGCTGGTCTTGGCTGTCAAAGTCTCCTTCTTTCCTTCTTGACCTGAGATGGTATCTGTTAGAAGCGTGGCCAGCCCTCTCTCCCTTACCTAACTCATGGATTTGAACGTTCATTAGGGATTTTTCATAAGCATACTGAGTCAAATGAAGAAAAGGAGGAGCCTCTTCAATACAATGAATTTCGGGATCGAACTCCTCTATCTCTTCTCCTTCTTCATGAGTAACCAGGTTATTTTGGAGGGGGGTTTGAATCCTTTGATCCTCTCTGTCTTTTCCCCTTTGTTCTCTTGGGAAGGCCTATGGTCCATTGTTATTAGGTCTCCTGAAACCTTTAATATCAGTATTTTGGGGGTTTCTATACATGGGCTTCCCTTCTAACTCCCACCTTTCCATTCTGGCAGAAAGTGATTTTAGTACTCTGGCTGTCTCATCTGTCTGATGGGGCATGGGAGAGGAACCAGATGGGGAGGCTTTAGGCCTTTTCTTAGATATGTTTTAGTTGGTCAACAGCCAATATATTAGATTCTACTTTCACGGCTGCAACCTGCATGTGGGCCAGGGTAGTGGCTCTTCTCTCTCTCAGCAGTAGGCAGAAATCAAGATCAAAAGCGCTAGCATAAGTGATCTCAGCCGAGGCTTCCCAGGGCTTTATCTCACAGGAATTTTATTATACATCTTATTGAATCTCTTGGAGAAGTCAGAGACAGACTCTCCTTATTTTCTCTTCAAAGACCCAAATTCTGTCATATAATACATGAAATATTTTTTGTCTCCCCGCTGTCTCAAAAAGGCATTGTCTAAATCTTTTATCCCATCAATAGATCCAGGAGGCAGGGCCTTGAACCATTTTCTAGCCTCGCCTTGGAGGCTATGGACAAAAATACTCATCCATACGTCTGCATGCATGATGACATTATCATCTGTGAAACTGTAAAAGGCTTCTAGGTGTTCATCTGCAGTTACGTCCCCCTCACCCGTGAACTTGGGTAGTTGCTTGAGGTAACTGTCTATCAGGAGGGCGTTGAGGGGCTGACGTAACACAAGGGGAGCATACCTAGCAGCTATAATAGCCTCCATTCTGGTCATAGGGGGATTAGCACCAGCCATAGGAATATTAGGTGGGGGAGAACTTGGGGGAGAAGGATCTCGTGAAGGGGCTGCAGGAAATGAGTCTCAAAGTGGAGTGGGAAATAAGAGAGGGTTTAAGGAGGAGGCTAACGAGTTCAAGTCAGCAGGCGCTTCTCTTTGTGCAAGAGTGGGGAAATCTTCTGTAGTCCCAGGTCTTCGCCAAGGGACATCTTCAGAGGAGAGGGGAGTGACAAGGATTTCTCCCTCCAATCCCAGACTAGCAGGGGAAAACTCAGTAGGAACACTCCCAAAATTAAGGAAACAGGAAACGCCTGAAGATGGCTGGCTATGAAGCTGAGAATAAGAAAATGGAATTTTTACGGAAGGAGGTGGGGAAATACCTCGTTCAGTAGTGAAGCTTTCTCCTTGAGAGGGCTTTCCTTTTCTGATAATCACCTCCGGATCTTCTTCAGGCGTGGCCAGAGACAGTTGTGGATGGGACCACGTGTGTTTACCGCTAGAAGCCACAACTAACCCAATAGGTTCATCTCAGTGGAGTCGTCACAATGGAGTCACCAGGTGCACAGTAGAAATCTCAATAATTCTGATATATGATGCACCTTCAAAATCAGCTGATCGTTGTCATTCAATCCTGGGGAAAATCTTCAACTTCATTCCCGGCAATGGCGTTAGAAATGTTAGCGTCGGAAGTCACTCCTGGATTGCAGCAGGAGCAGAGCCCGACACCCATCAGTTTAATGTCACGATTTTTTTATAAAGGGATGATCAAATGGAAGAGAACTCAGAACAATATCGTCTCAACTCTTAAACTAGGCCACGCATGCATGGGCAAGTGAGGTCTTAGATAAACTTCAAATAGTGAGCTGTAATAAGGATGAGCAGGGGGAAGACTTGTATGAGAAGAGTGCGAGGGTCTGTCACAAACATCAAGTCCCTAACAAACTGGAGAAGAAAGCGTCCAAACACAAGATCCTCTTATATTCAAACACAGAAGACCAGGGAATACAATAATGCACGACAAATCCTTTATCATAACATAATTATAACAATTCATGTGAATCATCCGATCATGAATTCTCTGGTATGAGACGAAACCATAGACGGAGTAAGGAAACTGTTTGTCATAAAACAAGAAATCTCAGATACAGATGCACAACCAGGAAACTAGAGTGGTTGCTAAAACTTTACAGTTGGGAGATTTGCTCTACCATCGATAGATACAAAAATGGAAAAAATGCCTACATATACTCAAAACAAAAACAGCAACAAAATTGAGACGCTGCATTAAACGCATTGCGTCTGCATGGCTTCTGACAATCTGCAGTTGCAGTCTCTGAATAACCGTGCAACTAATGCCAGACGCAATCGAACTCCTTACAGTTCTGTGGCCGAATCGACGTGCCTTTAATTCGTCGCCGAACTTTCCCATTATGGAGGAAGCGACGTCTAAACACCACCAACTACTTCAATAACTACTTCATTGGGATTGAGTATGGCCCAGCCAAATCGACACCTTTGGGATGTGGACGGCCCCTCGTGCTACCACCTGGATTAACTGAATGGCCTGATGAATAGCGTGGAGGCCAGCACGAAGGGTTGGGCGCAGAAGGGGAGTGGTGGCGCCAACACCGTGGGGGGGAATTAAGAAGAAATGAGGTGTGAGAGAGGTGGCAGGGGAAGACACATGGTGGAAATCAATAAGTGGTGGGAGCAGGGGATGTGATATAACGGTCGTGCCTTGATAGGAGGCTGACATGGAAAGGAGCGGGACACATGGTAGGCGGTGAGTGGATGATGAGATGGGAAAGGTACCACACGGACCAATGAGGGGAGATGGACAGGTGTTGGAGGATGAGGAAGGGGATAAAGGGAGAAAGCCTCATCGCACGGTTATATGGAGAACAGATGGCAAGATGACACGACAGGGAGGGGGCCTCACGTTGATTAAACACAGAAAGACAGAGGATGTCTAGATTGCCTGTGCGCCATTGATCCGAGCGCTCAAATTGCAGCTGTCGGAGAGATGTCTCCTTGATTCCAGACCCCCCCCCTCCGCTTAAAAGTAGAAAGGTGGGGGGGCTCCGGAATCCCATGTGCACCGTTGACCCGGGCGCGTGAATCTCGGCCGTCCAAAATTGTTGACCGCTTAATCACAAGCGCATTTTTGCCCTGAGCTTATAGTAAATGGGTTTTTCACCCACTCCTTCGCATTCTAAACCCCCTTACCAGAAATGTCGCTAACAGGAACTTTAAAGGATAAAATTCAACATGAGGTTCACCTTTGGGAACCCAAATCATTAGAGAATGTGTTCAGGATGGTGAGAAATGTTGAAAGTAAAAATATGGCTATGGCTACTAGAAGGACCACTCCTAACATCTATCAAGAGAATAATGTTCCTTCTTCTAAAACACCTCAACCTACAAGGTTGACACCTCAACAATTGGAGGAAAGAAAAGAAAAAGGTTTATGCTTTAATTGTGACAGCAAGTATAGTAAGGGACATAAGTGTGGTGAGAAGAAATTATTCTACATAGATTGTGAAGAGGAAGAAGAACAAGAAAAAGAACCATCTCCAGATGAAAATGTAGAATATATTTCGTCTGAAGTTTTGACTCCCACAATATCATGTAATAAATTGGCTGGAATTAGCACTCCTCAAACCCTCAAGATAGAAGGATATATCAAAAAAAAAGGTAATAGTCCTAATTGATTCTAGTAGTACTCATAATTTCATTCACTATAAATTAGTCAAAGCTCTCAATTTCTTTATATATCCAGTGCCAGATTTTCAAGTAATGATTGCAATTGGAGGAACTATCAATTACTCAAGAAAATTCCATAAGATCAATCTTTGTAATATCCCTCGATCGAACCCAATTGCAAATGTAAAAAAAATGTACTTAAGCTGGTGACTTGTTTTGATATCATTTTTGTATGCACCTTTCATGGCATTGTGCACGCAGGAACTGCGCAGTAATTTGATGAAGTGTGCACATTTCAGGATACAGTGCGCAGTAACTTAAGTGCATGTGATATTGAGGCCAGCGAGCCTTTGTATATATGTTTTGTTTTATAGGATGGTGAACCAGTTATTATACGTTGGAATGCTTATGTTTTGGAATTATGCTAGAGCGCCTAGGTGTTAAAGGCTAGTGCACCTATTTTTGTATATGTCTCATGATTAATATAAAATACATCATTGCGCGCAGACTGACCACGATAAAAGAGATGGGGGACTAAACTCCACTAGTTGGGAAAGGGTGGGGGCTAAACGTTAAGGAAAAGGGCTAAGCTAGGGAGCTTAAGCCAAAAGGAATATTTTATTAATATTTCTTAAATCATAAAGTATGGATAATTATTTTATCCTAAGTTCTAAAGTTGGGGGCAAGTGGGCCAAAGTGGCTCCCAACATGACAAGTGTCAAGTTGGGGACATGCATACTTATTATGGGGACTTAGTTCATTTTTTTATCTTCTCCATCATTCTTGCTATCATTCAGCCATCATTCCAGGAACATTCACACACCATTGAGCTATCCTTCATACCTTACTATCATTGTACCAGAACTTGTATCCATAGCCATATTTGTTTGTGTAGCTGGTTATATTGGGAGCGATATTGAAGAAGCGGGTTGTCAGGCCCGTGGAATATTGAAGAGGCGGGTTGTCAGTCCCGTGAGAAATTTCTCTCTTGTAAGATAATTGCTAGGAATTGTTTTCTTGAAGCTGCTAAAATACAGCTACAGAGCTCTAAGAATTCCTGTCTGGCCTCTTGCTGAAGCCCAGAAAGGAAGTGGGGTAGCTGAAGGACTGTTGAGCAGAGAAGGGGCACACTTCCTGGGTGGGACAGGCATGTGGGGAATGAGGGACTGTAGGCTGTTAGTTTGATTAGCAACTGTGATAGCGCATTTTTTGTTGTATATGAGCCTTTAGCCTGGTGAGGAATCCCTTTACCCGGGTGGAGTTTAGTCCCAGCTCGAGGGTGACCCACTATTGAGAGTGATGAAAAGTGTGGTCTAAGGCTGGGAGGTTCATGGAATCTCTACACGTAGTTGGTGATATTATTACCAAGATAAGTGTCAACTGTGTGATAAATTTACATGTTGCATTGTTATTTACGTGTTTATTTTTATGGGTATTTCCTGTATATGTTGCTTACTTTTATAAATATAAATATTCCACAAGAGTGTTGTGCATGTATGTTTTAAATGCATGCAGCTTGAAAAATTATATGGCATAGCTCAGTTTGTAAGTTGGGTATGTTACAGTATGTTTCTGTAGTGAGAGAAAGAAAGTGTTCTCTTGTGTAGTGTCTCCCGCCATGGATGGTCGGGGACGTTACAATCTTACTATGGGGGAATATTTAATGAAAAGTCCAATGATTTTTATACCAATGGATGGTGTTGATGTCATACTAGGAGTCCAATGGTTACAATCATTGGGAACAATGGCTTTTAATTTTCAAGAACTTTTCATGAAATTTTCATTGGAAGGAAAGGAAATTGAGTTAAGGGGTATCACAGGGAAACCCAATAAGGTTATAAGCTCTAATGGCATGACAAAGTTATTGAAAAAGGGGCATCAGGGCGTAATTGTACAACTATGCTCACTATATGTTCAAACATCTAATCCATCTATTCCCCTAGATCTCCAAGGGATCACTGATAAACATTCCAAAGTATTTGAAGATATTCCCAGAGGTCTTCCACCCACTCGAAATCATGATCATTTTATTCACCTAATTCATGGGATTCTTCATCCTAACATCAAGCTTTACAGATACCCTTATGCCCAGAAGAGTGAAAATGAGCGTATGGTTGAAGAAATGTTAGAGGCTAGAATTATTAGAACTACCCAAAGTTCTTACTCTGCATCGGTGGTAACGGTACTCAAGAAAGAGGGATCATGGCATATGTCTCTAGATTATAGATATCTCAACAATATCACTATTAAATATATGTTTCCCATTCTCGTCATTGATGAATTATTAGATGAACTGTATGGAGAAATCTAGTTCACAAAGTTGGATTTTTGTTCAAGGTATCATCAGATTAGAATGAAGGAAACATATATCCCAAAAACAACATTATGAACTCATGAAGGACATTATGAATTTTTGGTCATGCCTTTTGGACTTACGAATGCACCTTTCACATTCCAAGGGTTGATGAATTCCATTTTCAAGCCCTTCCTTCAAAAATTTGTGTTAGTATTTTTTGATGATATACTAATCTATAGCAAGTCTTGGGAGGATCATGTTCGACATGTTGACAAGGTGCTACAACTACTAAAGGAGAAACAAATATATTCCAAACCATCCAAATGTTTGTTTGGGGTGAAGGAGATAGAGTATTTGGGTCACATTGTATCTCATGAAGGTGTCAAGGTAGACCCTAACAAGATTAAGGACATGATGGACTAGCCGATTCCCAAAACATTGAAGAATCTTAGAGGATTTTGGTTTGATAGGTTACTACCGCAATTTTGTTCGGAACTATGGAACAATAGAAGCACCTTTAACAGCATTAACTAAGAAGGATGCATTTTCATGGACTCCAGAGGAAACTCAAGCTCTTGAACAACTTAAATAGGTGATGTGCAAAGATCTTGTATTGACCACACCAGACTTCACAAAAACCTTTATTGTGGAATGCGATGCCTTGGGAAATGACATTGGTGTTGCTCTAATGCAAGAAGGAAGGCCCCTTGTTTTTGAAAGTCAACCACTCAAGGGAAAGGACTTACACAAACCCATTTATGAGAAGGAAATGATGGCAATACTACATGCATTGAAGTAATGGCACCCTTACCTAATAGGTAGGAACTTCAAGGTCAAAACAGATCATGATAGTCTTAAATACTTCTTGGAACAAAGACTATCTTCAGAAGAACAACAAAAATGGGTGACCAAGATGTTGAGTTATGATTTGAAATCATCTACAAAAAAGGGAAGCAAAATGTTGTGGCAGATGCATTCTCAAGAAAGGATGAAGATTTTGAGGCCTTTCTCTATGCTATCTCGATCATCCAGCCCAATTGGATAATAGAAGCAAGGGATGAATGGAAGAATGACAAAAACGTGTGGACTCTCATTCAAAGGTTGTAGTAGGATTCCAATGCATCAGATACATTTACATGGAAAAATGATTCACTATGGTACAAAGATCGCTTATATTTATGTAAGAACTCCCAACTCAAAAAAAAGGTACTCTTGGAATTGTACACCTCTCCGGTAGGAGGGCACTCCGTATTTTTGAAACCCTACCATAGGGTCAAGAAGGAATATTTTGGGGATGGCCTTAAAACTAATGTTCAAAGGTTTGTGGCAGAATGTTTGGTTTACCAACAAAATAGGGTAGAAACAATTAATACACCGGGTCTTTTACAACCATTAGCCATCCCAAGTCAGCGCTGGGAAGAGGTTCCATGGATTTTATCACACAGTTACCGAAGTATGAAGGAAAGAGTGTCATCATGGTGATTGTTGATAGACTAACCAAGTACACACACTTTTGTACACTCTCTCATCCTTTCAAAGCTAGTACAATTTCCATCGCATTCATGGAGATAGTTCGAAAGCTACATGGAATACCAAAGATTATTGTAAGTGATAGAGATCCCATCTTCATTAGACATTTTTGGACATAATTATTTTCTTGTTTGGGTACTCAATTGGCTCATAGCTCATCTTATCATCCTCAATCTAATAGACAAATCGAGATAGTGAAAAAATGTCTAGAAGGCTACCTTTGTTGCTTTGTCTCTGATAAACAAACACAATGGTTCAAGTGGTTACCCTTGCCAAAATGGTGGTATAACACTTCCTTTCATACTGCAACAAAAATGACACCATTTATGGAACTCTATAGATATCACCCACCTTCCATCACTTCTTCTCTAAAATAAAATTCTAAGTTTCAAGCAGTGGAAGATCACATTGAGCATCAACAACAAGTTCTCCAACTTTTAAAGGACAGCCTGACCATGGCACAGAATCGCATGAAACAACAAGCAGATCAACATCATAGTGAAAGAATTTTTGAAGTAGGGGATTGGGTATTTTTAAGACTACAACCATACAAACATATGTCCCTCAAGCAAGCTAATAAGGATAATAAATTATCACCAAAGTACTATGTGTTGGAAGTTTGGTTGTTGTCATTGATGTCAACCCTAGTCATGGGTTTTGGACCGCAATATTTATAAAGGTATTTGGACATGAAGGACAATGCACATGCATATACAACACCCATGAATGGATAGTATTCATCATGTTGTTTTCGGTGGTATGTGGCACGTCACGTGGATCCTCATGGTTGAGGAGAATGAATTTTTGAAGATGACAAAGTGAATTGAAGAAGGAAGTACGTGTAGGCCCTGAAGATAATTAAAGAAAAGAATTACAAAATAAGAAAGTGTCAGGTCAGCCCTAATGTTAAAAGGAAGTGACATAAATGGTATAAATAAACATCATTATACATTCATTTGATACAAGTCGAATTTCATAGGAAATAAG
>ML780680.1:987132-1005402 GCA_009831015.1 Picea engelmannii
AACTATTGATTATTTCTCATATATTGTGCATGGTGTATTGTGGTGTATTGGTGTAACTCTTATACTATTGTTCATTTCTCATTGGATATAATTGAATGGTTTAAGTATAAGTTGAAAAAGGTTTTAAATTGTACTTGAAACTGTTTCACCCCCCTCTCAGTATCATCACTATGGCCCTTATAAGGTTTTGCAAAATATTGGTACTATGGTATACAAATTGGAGTTGCCTGCATCTTCGCGAGTACACCCAGTTTTCCATGTTTCGTGCCTAAAGAAGGTTATAGGTGACAAGATCTAGTTCAAACTATATTGCCAAAACTTGACGAGGAAGGAAAAATCATATTGGAGCCTGAAGCTATCACTAACACAAGAATTCTCCAGCTGAGGAATAGATCCATTTCAGAGTATCTCCTTAAGTGGAGGAAACTACCTACTGAAGATTCCACTTGGGAAGATGAGCCTTTTATACAAAAGCATCCAGAATTACTCAAGCGTTGCAGAAAACACTTGTCTGAAGGGGAAGGGCATGTTAAGCCCTAAATAGTGTCACATTACCCCTTAATTGGGGCATATTACATTGGTATTATTATTTTATTTATGTTGGATTGGGTCCATTAGTTGTAATTGTACCTTCTAGTCTCCTATGTATACCAAGGAGACCTTTTCATTTGGAATCATCTTGTATTTGTAAATTTATGTGATGTATAAGGAGGTTTCCCCCTCGAAGAGGCTTATTATCTGAAATTGTATCTTTGTCAAGGCATTGAGTACTTATTCTGAGGTTTTTTATGCTATTTTGATATTTGGTTCTTAACATGCAGGTCTTTGATTCCTTTAAATTGGTTTTGTAGTTTTCAAGATCCTATGGCATAATTGAAGAGTCTTTTAATCTATGATCTATGGCCATTGAGGATGATAAAATCTCCTACTGCTCAGTCAATAGATAGTTCCAGGAGAGAGGAGCCTCAAGACTTCTTTGAGATTATTTTCTTTTCAATTCATGGTCATGGATGGATATAATTCCAATGTGTGTCATCTTAGGGTTGAGATATCCCATGGATATCGAGGGAAGTATTCATTCAATGACCATAATATCAATTATAGCAGTCCTGCTAGTGGGTGAGATTGACGATGACAACATCATAAGAGAGGAGAAGAGACAGTAGGCGGTCGAGGTGACAGTCCAGTGAGTAAAACCATGCCTCCCAAGAAAAAATCCAAGGCCAATATAGCCAAAAAAATAGAAGGTCATGGAGGACAAGACCTTCGGCCTCAAGAAACAAGAAAAAGAGAAAAAAAAAAATCAAAAATGTGTCCATAACTGGTGCCAGAGTTAATGCATCCAAGAAAAAGAAGGAAAAATGAAAAGGAATTGCATAGAACTGCTTGTGGACTCGGATCCTGGTAGCCACACCACGCTTCCACACTCAATGCACCATTTATTAGGGTTTTATGTGGAGAGAGTTACACGAAGAGGGCCACACAGAGGGTTACACACATAACAAAAAGGAACGTGAATGGGGATGGGAATGGACCGAGGAAGAATTATAATGTTAGAGAATAATAAAAGATGAGGGAGTGGGCATAGAGAATCAATCAAAGGGGAAAACAAGAAGGAAGAGGTACATGCAGTAAATCAAGAAGCATTTTCTGTACACGAGGGGAAAGGAAATGCCAAGAGGAATGATTCATGAAGTTATCCTACACTTTGATACCACTGACAGGCCAAGTATGGTAGAAAATGTAACTCTTCACTTGATTATTTGCATTAACATGAAGCTCAAAAAATATACATTTGGATAATTGTTGGTCTTCCCCTTCTAAGGTGACTCTTCCTATCACCTACGACTCTTCATATTTCTCCTAAGTGATATTTACAATAATATTTACATAAGTAACATAGTCACAAGGATTACATGTCCAACCCAAAAGAATTGTTGGAATTGCAATTTTTTCATTGTTGGATTTGTATTTCTTATTGTAAAAATGGTTTTGGTACCCTTAAAAACCCCTATTGCATTCAAATTGTGTAATTTTAATAATTGAAATTTGTGATTCTATCAATTTGTAACTGGACTTTGGGAAAACATAGTCGAAAAAAATGGCCAAAAAAAGTCCAAATCGTACCATGTTTAAACTAGGCTAATAAATTGTTAATTGTATCCCCTCCCTTGCAGTCCTAATCTATTTTCCTTTTCCCATCCTTCACATTTCCCCCAATTTTGTGCCTATTTTCCAATTGACAATGGTTGCAATCTCCCCCACCGTTGTCTCTAAATCCACTTCTGTAAATCTTAACAACAATGAAAATTCTTACTATGATGTACTCATAAAGAAAAAGGCTAAAGATTTTATGATTTTGATCTTTTCCATTAAATTGTCATCATTGAAATTTTGTCATAAAATCTTTGTTGAAATTGCAATTTCGGATATTGAAATCATTGTTTTTAATGAAAAATTGAATTTAGCACCCTTGAATTCTCTTTACATGGAAAAGAGGTTATTTTAAGGACACGATACCCCTATGTTATGTCATGATCATCATTGTAATGAGCTATGATATGTTGGAGCAAGTTGAGGGATGCCTTCCATTCCAAGGAAGCCTTGGAAAATGATGGATCGCTCGAGGTGTTGTATAACAGAGAAGGTGGTGCCTGAGCTTGGAGGGTGAGTCATTGTAAGGAAGAGGAGACTTTATGTTGGCTTGAATCATGAGCATATTGGGTATGTCTAAGAAAATAGTGAGCTGGATTCTATATGTGGCAGCCATATGGATGTGGATCCATGATCACACAGATAAGTATTGTGTTTAAAAATGTACTCTATACAACATTATGAACATCAACATCAATGGAATACTTAGGCATAGAAAAGGTTCTAATATGCATGATCATTTAATTATCAGTATAGGCATATGTTGAGATACCGGAAGTGTGGATATGGCTAGACAATAAAGACAAATGAAAACTGATGGAATAACTCAAGAGGATGATGATGTTGGTGCAAGTTGAAGAGTGAAGGACATTGCAATTGTTGCTACAATAAACAGGACATCGAGGATGGTGTTATTCCAAGGGGGATGGGATGTAACATACCCATTTTGATCCCCTAATTAAATATGTAATTAATTACACTAATTAATATTTTAATTTCTACATGGATAATTAATTACAATGCCATGATGATCTAGACATGTAAATGTTGTAAACATTATATCCTACAACTAATAAGAAAAATCCCAACAAGTGACTGAGGCAATAGAAACTAATGTGACCATGATACCATGAGAAGGGAATAGTGAGGGGCCTTAGGGTTCACCTTGTAAATAATCTTAAACAACCCTTACCAAAACATTTGTTTCCATTTTTTTGAATTTGAATGTTTTCCCTCTTTGCCCAAACCATTTAATGAGACGACTTGGTTGGTTGAGATGTCTCCTCCCCACAATTATGGAAGCATGGGGTGGTGGTTGAGAAGTCTCTCAAAGACAAATGCATGGGATGGGTGAGAGTACTCACCTCGAAATTCATGCATGATCCATGTTACATGGGAAGAGGAGTAAATCATGAATTATGGGAGAACTAGGAGACAAAGATGCATGAGTGGGAAGGGAGAAATTCTATGCATGTAGAGTGAATCCAATAGTGAGAAATTCATTGTCTATAAAATTGATTTTGAATACCCTAAATTCATTGCTTTGAATTGGTGTGAGAAGTTATTGAAATTGTTGAGTGTGAGGGTCGTGATTTGGTGCATAGTTGGGTGCACACAATAATCAAAAGAAATCAGAATCATTAAGGGATTGTGGAGCATTGAAGGGATCCCATTAAATGTTGTGAAATCCAATAGCGGAAGCACTTATAAGTCATGGATACCTTGCACCCGATGGAGAAAGGAATTCCCTTATTGTACTCTTGTCTACGAGAGAGTTTTTTTTCCAAATTCACCCTAGTGGTATCATGGTCAAGCTAGGGGGTGGCCAATTGCAAAAGGAAATGTGGAGTTGAGCCTATTGTTGGGTGGAAAAGTTCCCACCCTCAATCCGTTGGTTGGGTAACTTTCAAATTTCAAATAAGTGATTTTACCTGGTTAAAAGTTTACATACAATCTATGTAATATGTGAATTGTACATGAAATTGGTATGGGAAATATATTGGTTTGAGCCTTTTAGAATTATAATTATAATGGCTGTAAAATTTCATGATTGTGGTAACATGTGTGAAAAGGAAGTTATGCATGCCTAGTTGCATGGAAATATTTTCTTGTTGCCTTAGGAATTTAGCATGAAATTTGTGTTTGCTACTTTGGAAATGCATTTGAGCTTCTTGTGGATGTTGTTCATAGACTCTATTTCAGACAAAGCCTTTCTGCATGTCTTTGAATAATAATTTTATGCTTAAAGTTTGGTTTGAATCATCTTCTAGAAGCATATCTTCTTAAGGACTTTAAGTTACAACACTTAAATAGCCTTATGTTGTCTAACCTATGTGTTGAGGACAGTGCAATGTATTTACGATTAGTGTGATATGTTAATGGTTCTTGTTTGGAGGCATGATGTTATATGAAGCTAGAGGCATTGTTGTGAGGGAATCAAGGAAATGAATAGCTTACAATCCTAGCAACATCTTTGCCTACTTGGACTCATGTCTCATAACTTGTATAATCTTTATCTTGGTTGTTTTGATGAGTTATCTTGTATTTGGTTCATGAAACTCATCAGAGTAATTATTGTCTAGTTTATTTGGAATAAAAATTCCTATATAAAGAAGTGATTTGGTTGCATAGACTGAGATTTTCCTTGGCAAGGATTGCGCAATGAATTAGCATGAGAAATTCTTCTAGTTATTATAGAGCTGAGGAAGTTGAGTCCCTACCTCATTAACCTTTGTTGTTGAAATTCATATATGCATTGATGGGGCCGATTGCCATGTATTTACTAGTTTAAACTTTACACGAGTTTATTGGATGGTGCATTTACTTAATTGTATGTATCTGCATGTATTAAAGAAACTTGTTAGTATGATATTAAGATTAAGTTTGTAGGTTCTTGGGACCCTTGTCATCCTAGACCAATCTTGGAAGGGTGCACTTATATTATGTAAGGATGAAATCCTTGGAGGCCTAGCCATCCTTCTTGAGAGAAATTTCTCATTATGAGCCTAACCTTCGTCTTTATATTTGAGAAATTGTGAATGTAATTCTTTAGATCCCTCTTCATAACTTATGAGAGGTCAATGGGAGCCTTGAAGAAGTTTTTTTCCTTGAGAGAAACACAATTTTTTCGGAAAAAAAATATAGGAAATTTTATGGAAAATTGGCTAAGTCTTGCGTATTGTGAGAAGTTTATTTTCTTGCGATAAAGGGTGTATCACATGAAAATAAAATTCATGTGATATAGCTTGTATTTCAAGAAGAAAGTTTAGGAATGATATGGAAAGCTCAAAGAAGTTTGGGGAATTAGAAAAGTTTTGGAAGAATTTGTCTTATCGCAAGAAGTTTGAATTTCATGCAATGTGGTGTATCACATGAAGATAAAATCCATGCAATACACCACAGGAAGTGAAGGTTTTCAAATATGTGATTAAGAAATAAAGGAATTCATTTATCACATGAAAAATATGTTGATGTTTTGGTAGTTGCGAGAGGTATTTTCCTCCTAGACAACCTTTCTTAGAAGAAGAGAAGATTCCAAAAGTCAAAGGAAGACCATTGAACAGTAGAAGAACACCCCAGAAGAGAAGTCAGCCCACTGGAAAAGAAAAAAGTGAACTTGGAACCTCTAGAAAGAGAAGTCGGCTCACATGAAAAGATAAAGGGGAAATAGAATTTCCCATAGAAGAAGTCAGCCCAGTTAAAGTGACTTGAAGACTATAAATAGAGAGATGTCTTTCTCATTTGGATGCACTCACTCATTCATCTCTCACTCAAGAAGAAGGTGCTAATATGAGGCAAGGAAGGAAGATGCAGTGCTGCACTCTTGGAGATTCTTGGTTGGTTATTCTTGGTGGTGATTTTCTCTTGTGTGCTCTCCTTGGAAGAGGTGCACTATATCTGTATGGTGTTGCTGGTGCAGCTATCTAGTTTTCTAGCTCTCTCTTGTGCACTAGCCTTGTGCTAGGGTTTCTTCATTATCTGTTTTCTCTTAAAATTTGGTTCATGGTTGGATTATTTTGGACGGAATCTATCTAAGAAAGGTTGGCTGGGTTTTACCCCCGTTTGGGGTTTTCCATGGATAAACTCTTGTGTCTCTTATACTTGTTTATGTTGCTCATATTTTCAGCACACGATACAATTGTTAATGTAAAATAAGATCTAAAAACATTGTTAAATATATTGTTATAAAAATTAATAAAATCTAACATGGTATCAGAGATGGTTACCTTCAAGAAAGTCTAACAGTTAGAAGGGAAGATCTTGAAATTTGCAGCTACACAATTACTTTGTCAACCTTGTTGAGCACTTGTTCCAAGGCGTTGAGACAAATTTCACCCTAGAAAAACTCTCCCAACCCTAGCACACCTCCTGCAACACTCAAATTATTGTTTGGTGGAGTTTGAATTTTTGGGATTTCTCAGTCCTAGAGTTTCTACCAGTGAAAATGATTACCAATATGAGAGTTGACGATAGACTAGATGGAGCAGATAACTTTAGATCATGGAAGCATAGAGTAATCCTCATTCTAGAAGAGAATGATTTGTTGGGTCATGTCAAGAAAGTGCTTCCAGAGCTAGAAGAAGAAGAAGCCAAAGCAAATTTCAGGAAGAATGAAGTCAAGGCCAAGAGAATCTTGACAGACTCGATTAAAGATCACCTGATACCCAATCTATCAAAACTGAAGCCTCTAAAGGAAATGTTTGATGCCCTAACCATACTTTATGAAAGAAAGAACACCAACTGGAAGATAACTCTAAGGCATCAACTCAGAAACGTGCTGATGAATAAGTTAGAGATAGTCTCCAATTACTTCATGAGAATTTTGCAGATCGAGGACTAGCTAGCATCCATTAGAGAATCAGTGGATGAAGAAGAACTTGTAACCACTACACTTAATTTATTTCCCTCTTCTTGGGACCCATTTGTTCAAGGAATTTGCGCAAGAAGTAAATTTTCCAAATTTGACAAGCTATGGACAAATTGTACCCAAGAAGAATCTAGATTGATATCCAAATCATAGAAGAAAAATGATGAAGAAAACCAATCTCTTGTTGTTCATGTGAAGAAAAGGAAAGAAAGGAAAGAAGCCAACCCAAAGAAAACTAGAATACCACACCATAAGAAGGATGTATCTAAAATAGGATGCTACACTTGTAAGGAGTTGGGACATTATGTCTTTCAATGTATTCATAGGAAAGGAAAGAGGAAACATCATGCACATGTATCAAACATAGAAGAGCGCGCATCTCAAAAGAAGGAAAAGGAATCAAAGGACAAAGAATATGTATGTGTTTCAACCCTCACAGGTACTATCACTCAAGGAAGTGATATTTGGCTCATGGATAGTAGTGCTTCCAAGCGCATGACCGAGTTCAAAAGTTCCCTTACAAAATTGATAGATAAGAGTTCATCCCTTCAAGTGGATCTTGGGGATGATTCCAGACACGCAATCAAAGGAGTAGGAGAAGCCTCATACCAACTTGATTCAGGTAATTCTATCTCAATTAAAGATGTATTGTTTGTACAAGGCTTGAAGAAGAATCTTCTTTCTATTTCTGCTTTATAAGATAAAGGTTTTAGGGTGGCTTGTGTGGATGGAAAAGTTCTTCTATGGCCCAAGAATTCAAGCATAGATGCTACTATCGTGATTGGTGTCCGAGAGGGAGGATTGTATAAGTTGAAAGGACACGAAGAACAAGCCTTTGTACACAACAATGTTAACTCTAGTGAGTTATGGCATCAAAGGCTTGCTCATCTAAATTACAGAGCATTACTAGTCCTGAGCAAGATGGTAACAGGTCTACCGGATATGCAAGTAGAACCTGATGGAGTTTGTAAAGGATGTGCACTTGGAAAGAATGTTAAGGGAAGCTTTACAAGTAGTGATAATAGATCCAAGGGGATCTTGGACATCATACACTCAGATGTATTAAGACAGATGATGATGCCATCCCTAGGTAACTTTGTATACTATGTAATTTTTATAGATGATTACTCACGTAAGACATCCATCTACTTCTTGAAAGATAAATATGAAGTTTTCAAAAAGATTCAAGAGTTTAAAGCTTTAGTTGAGAATATCTGTGGAAGGAATATTTAAATCTTGGGATCTGATATTGGAGGTGAATACACCTCAAATGCGTTCAAAGACTTTTTTAGAGAAGCAGGAATTAAGAGGGAGTTGAAAACCCCCAGCTGAATGGGGTTGCAGAGAGAAAGAACAGATCTATTGTGGAAGAAGCTAAAGAATTTATGCATGACCAGAACCTACCCATGAACTTGTGGGAAGAAGCATCCAGTACGACTGTGTATGTTTAGAATAGAAGTCCTCATAATATATTGGGGAACAAGACACCAGAAGAATTATTTACTGGAAAGAAACCAGAAGTTAGCCACTTAAGGATATTTGGTTGTCCAATGTACATACATGTTCCCAAGGAAAAGAGAACAAAGTTGGATCCTTTAGGAAAGAAGGGCATCTTCGTTGGATACAGTGAGACTTCAAAGGCTTACAAAATATACATTCCTAGACAGAGACAGATTGAGATCAGTTGGGATGTGACATTTCATGAAGATAAAACCTTTAGAAGATATAGGGAGTCTCACATGGATGAGGACCGAGAGGAGAAGGATGCTCCAAGGGATGTAGTCATGGTTGACTCTACTCTAGAGGAACCCATTCTAGAAGACCAGAATGAGATAGTAGAGTCATAGATACCTGTAGATCCACCTCAAGATACTACAATTACCAGGAAGAGACCAGCATGGCTTCGGAAAAATTTCTAGGAAATTGAAGGACATGTAGCTCCCAAAGGATCTTTTAGAGAGAGCAAGAGACCACACACGTTTTCAAGCTATGTGGTGTCAATGAGTAAAATCATTGATTTAGAACTATTCACTTTTGAGGAAGTTGCTAAGTGTTGGGCCCGAGATATGATCACTTTTATGATGGTTATTATACACTTTTGTCGAATGTATATATGTGTTTTTCACATTTTGAAGGAGATTTTTGAAGAATTTTATGATAAAACGATATGATCGACACTAGGTATGTATAATTCATGTTTAATTATTGTATCGAGTATAACTCATCATGTTTTTACACTTCCAAGGATCTGATTCATGTTTTTTTATGTTACAGGGTAAAAATGCACTATGTTTCTGCTTTTGGCACTCAGTTCGGCAGTCATTCCAGTACTTGTTCCAGTACCCGATTCGGCACTCCGTCCAACACCTCTTCCTGCACAAAAAAAAAGGGTGATTTGGCGGTTATGGTATTGACGACCAGTGGTGGGAGAATATGAGACATGGATTTTACTCATGCTTATCCCCTCTAGCTACTGAACTCTTGACAACTCGATTTTGGGTTGTTATGGTGGGTGGTTATTGGCTCGCTCTGTTTCGACAATTAGGGCACCATTAATGAAATTTGTCAATTTTAGAAGTGGTTCAAACCTCATGTGGTTGACCACTTGGTTTTTAAACATTATAAATACCACCGTGGTGGTTAGATAATTGTTAAGCAGTAGAAGAAGTCGTGTGTTAGAGCCAAAAACGATTTTGGCTCTGTTTTTTCATTTTTCAATTGCCATAATTGTATAAAACTATATTTCTGCATTTTAATGGTGAATTCCTTTTGCTGAGATCGTAGTGTGCTTTTAGGGAGTGACCACGACTTGTTGGGGGGGCCACCAGGAGTCTGGTAACTGTCTGTGTGTTGTTCATGCATTTTATGATTTATTTGTCTCTTTATTTCCTGTACATGCATTATCAGTTTATTAACTAGTTTGTTATTGTAGTTTAAATTGTTTTGATTCTCTTTTGCAGGTTAGAATGACAGAGTGTGTTAGTATGCATTAATCTCATAGATTAGGAATGGATTTGCAAATCCCTAGACTAACCCCATGTGTAATTAGATTGTAGATTGTGCTTTTATTTATGATTTTAGAATCCAATTTAAAACAGAGTTTTAATTAGAATAGAACAAAGTTTTTAATTGAGCTTTCTATGACAAGGATTTGATGGATGGATAGAATCAATTTCAGTTTTTAATCATAGCTTTGTTTATCTCATTTCTATATAGATCTTGTTCAATTAGTTGTTGATTAATGTAGTTGTTAGTCTACTTTTTAAATGTCATGCTTTAATTTATGTTTTTAGTCATTTCTTTATTGCAGTTTGAATTGTTAGAGTAGATATAGCAGAGTTTCATTTGATGTAATTTCCTTCCTACAATTAGATCGCAATTGTATTTTTTAGATTTATAGCTCGAGTTTAAGTATGAATTTTGTTTATGTAGTGTAGAAGTATAATGATGATCTTGTTATGTTGTTGTTGGTTAACATATGAATATGCAGGGTATTTAACATTCACACAACCACCAACATTATATTTGAATTGTCATAGAATTAAAGATAGTTTCTTGCTTTTGTAGGTTAAATATAGTTTCTTGCTTTTGTAGATTAGAAGAGACGATTTCTTGCTTTCATAGCTTAGGAAATAGTTTTATTGATGTTGTAGGATAGATATGCTTTGCTTTGATAGATTAGATAGTAGTTTGCTTATTATAGATTTGTATTAGTTGGTAGTTCTTCTTGCTTTCAATAAACTAGATTTCCTTTCATGCATTGGAAATAGTTTTTCATTGAGCATTTAGTCCAATTGCCTCTTAGATTTCCTTTCATGCATTCGAAATAATTTTGCATTAAGAATTTAGTCCACTTGCCTCTTAGGCTAGATAGTTATTCAATGAGAAGTTTTACTTTGATTTCTTGCAGTAGGTAGTTGTCTTTGCTTACTTGTTTATTTGCTTTAATAGGGTAGTTAGGTGTCTTTGCTTACTTATCTATTTGCTTTAGTAGGTTAGTTAGGTGTCTTTGCTTACTTGTTTATTTTCTTTAATGGGTTAGATAGGTGTCATTGCTTGCTTGTTTATTTATTTTCTTTCATAGGGTAGTTACTCATTGAATATAAGTTGGAAAGTTAAAATAGTTTGCTTTTGTTAGTTGCTCATTGTTATAGTTTCTTATTGCTTATTTTTGAACTACTTTGCTTTACATAGGGTTTTTACTTGCTTTAAAAAGTACTTAGGTTACCTAGTTTCAAGTTGCTTAGTAGGATTTGCTCATTAGATAGGTTTTGCTTGAGTAGATTAGCAGTGGATAGCTGCCTTCATTTGTTAGACTATACTCCTACCAGCCCTTCTACCTTTGGCATATAGTTTGCTACAACTCTAAGTTTACTTACCCCGGGTTGACAATTTAATTGAGGGTTTTTAATGTGTTTTTAGTGCATATAGAACACCCATCATTTTTGGCGCCATTGTCCGGGAGTTGTCTCAAGGTAAGAAGTAGTTAGGAAACAGATCATTCTTAGACCTTAGAATTAGATTGGTAGCGGGGGAGCTTTAAGACAAGAGGTAAGAACCTGCACATTTGCTATTGCATGCTCCCCCAAACCCAATGGTAGTTTTTCTTTTTGATTTTGTTTACTTTCATAAATAGGCCTAGAAACCAAATGGTATCTTTTTCTTTTGTTTTTTCTTTCTTTCATGAATAGACCTAGAGATCCAAAAGTTAGATACATTAAATCTAAATCAGACCTTTAAACCAAGGTTCCTTCCGACCTTTTTTGGGGAAGGAACGTTCCACTCATAAACTCCGCAAACTGATACCAAAAAACAGGAGTTAGCTCAACCCAAAGAGCTAAAGCAATCTCTAAAGAGACTAAAAAAGGGAGCACTATAGAAAAAGAAATTGAAGCATCAATAATGGTGGGACAAGAGACAAGGCCACTCGAGCCTTCCGCAAAAACAAACAACACAACCTTTGTTTTCTTACCACCACCAGGAGAATGAATTTGAAGGTGACCATTAGTTTGGAAGAACTCTCTCAAATCCTAGCAAAATTTGGGATCCCTTCTTCTCAGGAAGAACACATCTTGACAATAGCGAAGAACTTGTCTCCCTCTCCGGAAATATTAGAAGAGTCAAGGTCCTATAAGCTACAAAATGATTTTCCTTGCCAAAATGCAAAGGAAGTTGAAAAATTATGGGCTACATCCAGTGGAGAACAATCATTAAGACCTGAGATTGAGGAGTTCTCAACATCCATCTTAGCAGATCCTTTATGTACTTCAAAAATCAATCATCCAGAAGAAGAGGATCTGCATAGCATAATGAAGGAGAATATAGAAATTATTGTTGATGAACATCAAGATTACATTGAAATTGTGTTTGAAGAGGTCATCGGGCCACAATACT
This sequence comes from Picea engelmannii, assembly GCA_009831015.1. Classification (NCBI taxonomy): domain Eukaryota; kingdom Viridiplantae; phylum Streptophyta; class Pinopsida; order Pinales; family Pinaceae; genus Picea; species Picea engelmannii. The sequence continues at coordinate 999,548 of ML780680.1, forward strand.
ATTCTCTTCTTCAACACCTTCTGATGCCAAAACAAGTAGATTGGTTTGTTCTTCATATCCAGGTAATCACTGCGGTAACTTTTTTATATATGGATATGAGTATGTTTCTTATCTTTCTCTGCACATGGTTACATTGGAAGAATTCTTACACTTGAATAAAGATTTTCTCTTTCTTTTTAGGTAGGGTGGGATAGTAAATAAAAGTTGCATGTTGTTAGTCTAGCTTAAAGTCTAATGCAGCCTCATTTTACATTTTCTTTTAATTAAAAAACTATGAGATACATGTTCCTATGACTTGATCTCATAGTTTTTTAACCTTATATAGCTTTTTAAAGATATATAGATATATTTGAACCTTGTTGTCTGCTAAGCATCAAATGAATAATGAATTGTTGTAGTTAGCCATGTTTTTGCAAAGATTTTCATCTTCTTGTTCTTAAGGCATTTTAAAAATCAATTGCTCTTGAAAATGTTCACCACTATATAAGGAAGTGATACCGTAACCATCAAGCCTAGAGGTCTCTCTTACAATTTTTCCAAGAAACCTGAGTAAGTGAGTAAAGTGTCTTTATCAAAGAGTAACAAGGAGGTTTGATTAGCAGTTAGTCATGGAAATGTCACAATAACTTACAAAAGAAGAGAGTGAGTTGAGCCTAGAGATGCCTTTCTGTTCTTTCTTAATGGTACCATCCACTACACACTAAATAGCTTAATTATATCATATCTTTAGATAGGCCACGTTCGCTTAAGTACCCCTTACATCAGGACAATCACTAAGAAATGTATATAATGGAAAGTCATCCTCTAACATAAATACCATCCCAATAAAAAGAAAGAAAAAAGTTGTTTTCAGAGTTGTCCCCCCATCTTCTTGCATAAAGCAATCTTATACTAAAATCTTAAAAGATGGAGGGCCAGTCTCTGAGGGTGAAAGAGGCTAACCCGTCGGGATACTGAACAAGTCTGTTGGTAGTAGGTGTCAGCCTGTGGTATGACTAGGCAAACCCGCCAGAGTATTGAACATGCTTGCTGGCAGTGGGGCATTCCACCTAGTGAGGATGGTAATCTGACAAAAAAAAAATTAATAAATTTAAACTTGTCCTAATGTACGGCATTACTTGCAGACAAAGTTGATATGAAGTATGTATGGTTAAGCTAAGGTTAATTAACTCCATAAACTTTCCATTGGGAGATAAATCTGAGACTATATTGAAACTCTCTTGCCTACCTCTTCTTATCTATATATAGGATCTCGTATCTTATAGGTGCGGCCATCTTCTAACCATCTCGTCAGACTAATCTGTGAAATTTATCTTTACACTTCACAAACTGTAAATCTTCGGCTATGGGGAGAACTGGCTGGTTTCCTATATTTTTTATTATGAGGTGTCATAATACTTAGGTGTGCGAGAGGGGTTCATGAGTTTACAAATGATAACATTGCCTATAAGAAGTAAATCTTTGTAAAAATTCATGTATTGTTTTCATGATACAGGTTATTACATCAGCAGTCATTTTATTTTTCAAGTGCTAAACTCCTGTGTGCTATAAATTGTTGTATATGTCCTTAACAGACCACTCTATTGGTTTAAATTTGTTACAGGTTGTTCATTGTAAGTTTGACATTACATTACTCTTAGCCTGCCTCAACTCTTATTCACTGTGTTTGTGGCCTCTAAGGAATCAATTGCCTCAGCCACAAAGCTCCCAAGAGTTGGAGACCGTTGATTTAAACACTACCAGTTGCCAAGAGAAAGCTATAACTGGGTTTTCAAAACCAAGTTTCAGAACATCTCTAGAGCTAAGGGATACTCCAAGGAGTGGATAAAAGAGGAGATAATCAACCCTCTCATAGTCATCACCAGATTGATTACATGTGAAGGAAGATATTCTATCTTTAAAGCCTAACAATTTTGATTATTAACTCACTTTCAATTCAATAAGCCATTGTAACTTTCCCTTTTACTTCTTAAAGAATCTTGAGAAGGTGTCTTCCCAAGTGTGGAACGATGTAACCAATCCCCATAACAACCTATTTCACCACGGCCTTATCAAACTACTTGTCTTAAGCCGAGTTGGAAAAACAAGAGAAAACGTGGGATGAGTTCATTTACCAATTTGAAAACCCTCATCTTAAATCAAGACTAGCAAGAAGACTCTTGATCTAGGGACTGTTACTCCACCCAAACCCTCATGCTCAAGCTATTCCTTTACCGGACCAAAAGTCCAAGAAACTTGTTGATACCCCTGCAGCCTCATCGGGCAAGAAGACCAAGAAGCCTATTGCTAATTCATGACACAGGGACATGCCATATATTTGGTCTAGGGGGAGTTTTCCGCAGCTAAAAATGATAAGCATTGCCCATTTCTATAGCAAACACATGAGAAGAAGAAGTAGGATTTCTGTCAAAATTCTATCATACTGTCTTTTTACAAAGTCTTGGGATATTATATCAGCAGTTGTTTGTATTGATATGCTAAATTATATACTGCTGACATCATTGTGTGTGTTATAATCTCTTGTGCATTTTTATGTTTATGCTATGGAAGACTTCTTATACTTAACTACTCTTTGTGACAAATACAGAGCGATTACAATTGCTAAATACTTATTATCATCTGTATTCCAAGTTTATGAAAAGAGGATCAGTTGTTTGAATTGTTACATATTGATGACAGGAAATAAAAATTCTCCTGTTCACCATGCCTACCAGTACAAAGAAATCCTTTTTTGTCAGTTTTGTCAAACACCAGTGATCAAATTTACTATTTCATGTGATTAATAGGGTTATTAGGTAAAATTGTTATATTTTCAAAATAAAATTATCAAATACAATTTGAAATATATTGGTTGTAAAATTGTCATTGGTGTGTCTAGGTGTCATTACTACTCCCTCCACTCATCCAAGGTCATAAATTTTCATCATGGTCATATCATCATTCCTTGTCATAAATTTTCAGATAATTGTCTTGGTCAAAGTTCTACTTAAAAAATCATTTATGAATTATGGAAGATGAATTTGACAAAAGTGAAAGCGGATTTTTTCAATCATAGACCAATAAACAAAAACCTCCTTCAGTTTATGCACAAGTTTTATTATTTGAGATAAATTCCCCAAATACAGTCGCTCTAGGAGGGTTCTCTGCACATTTGGACAACTTGACTTCAAGTCAGTTTTCAGAGGGTTGGAGAAGGCATTTGTAGTGCTTGATGGTTTAATTGTGTATAAGACATCATAAAATTTCCACCCATACCACTTTCAGCCCAAAAATCTTCTAGGAAGGCCTTCAAAATCCCTATCAAAGACCACGTTGCACTTTTGCTAAGAGCACGTTGCACTTCTACAAGTTTTGAGTAACCAACTTCAAGCTGGGATTATGAACAAATGGGAAAGTAATTTTGAAACCTGGAGGAGGTTTTTGTTCATAACATACCAAAACACAATAACCTCTCTCATTTTCTAAATATACGTTATGGTTTTGGATATATTCTATCATCTTAGAGGCCTATGCTTTCAGAAAATAAAACAGTTTGTTTTTCCTTTTTTAGACGTGTTTCTTTTCATGTTTTCCTAACAATTGGAAGTGAATTTTTGAAAACGAAGAGAGGTTTTTATCAAGGAAATATTAAAACACAATAAACTCTCTCATTTTCTAAATATACGTTATGGTTTTGGATATATTCAATTCTCTTAGAGGCCTAATTTTTCAGGAAATAAAACACTCTGTTTTTTCTTGTTTTAGTCATGTTTTCTTGGCATGTTTTCCTAACAACTAAAAGAGAATTTTTGAAAAACAATAAAGGTTTTTTCCAAGGAAATATTCAAAAACAAAAACCTCTCTCAGTTTTTACACAGGTTTTATTGTCTTGTAGTTATAGGTGTCACTTTGATACCTATTTTTCACAAGTCCGCCAAGCCAGAATTGTTGCGCTTATGGGAAGTCACTTTTGGAACTAATTTTGCAGAGGTAAAATTGTTTTTTTGCATGGGTTAAATGATCAAGGGTATAATATACATCTCAAGGCTTCCTCACATGTCATCAGCAGCCTCCAAAAACTCCAAACCCTCCAATTCAAACTTAGATAGCATGAAACACTGAGTCATCATTTACGCCATGATAATGTTGTCCTACAAGACAAGATGAATTCTCTATAGAGTTAGGTTGATGATATTAAATTCCACCAATAATAGTCTTTGGATGCAATTGAAACACCACAAAAATCCTAATTCAAAACCCCCTGGGAAAGAGGGAGAAGCTTCTAAAGCCAATCCACCCCCTCCTTTGTAAGTTAGTCATAAAGGGAAATTTCTTTTTGTTTGCAGTGGGACCTGCAAAATCTTAGGTGTGGGGGTAATGTTGGGCATGAGATATGATCACTTTTATGATGGTTATTATACACTTTTATTGAATGTATATATGTGTTTTTCACATTTTGAAGGAGCTTTTTGAAGAATTTTATGAAAAAACAGTATGATCGACACTAGGTACGTATAATTCATGCTTAATGATTGTATCGAGTATAATTCATCGTGTTTTTACATTTCTGAAGATCTGATTCATGTTTTTTTATGTTACAGGGCGAAAATGCACTACATTTTTGCTTCTGGCACTCAGTCTAGCACTCATTCCAGCACTCGTTCTGGTACCCAATCTGGCACTCCATCCAGCACCTCTTCCTACAAAAAAATGGAGGGCGATTTGGTGGTTATGGTATTGGCGTCAAGTGGGGGGCGAATCCGAGATATGGGTTGTTAGGTGATTTATATGTGCTAAAAAAGACACTAAACTACCCTCAATTAAATTGTCAACCCGAGGTAAGTAAACTTAGAGTTGTAGCAAAATATATGCCAAAGGTAGAAGGGCTGGTAAGAGTATAGTCTAACTAAGGAAGGTAGCTATCTAAGGCTAATCTACTTAAGAAAAACTATCTAATGAGAAAACCCTACTAAGAAAAATGAAACTAGGTAACCTAAGTACTTTTGGGCCAAGGATCGATGGATAGTTCCTATGAAAGAAAATGAAAACTCTATGTAAAGAAAACTAATTAAACAATAAGCAAAAGCAAACTACTAAGCATAATAAGAAAATGACAAAAGCAAACTTCTTTAACTTGCCAACCTACATTCAATGAGAAACTACCCTGTGAAAGAAAATAAATAAGAAAGTAAGCAAAAGCACCTATCTAACCTATTAAATAAAATAGACAAGTAAGCAAAGACACCTAACTAACCTACTAAAGAAAAATACAAGTAAGCAAAGGCACCTAACTAACCTACTACATCAAAAGACAAGTAAGCAAAGGAAACTAACTACTGCAAGTAAAACTTCTCATTGAACAACTATCTAGCCTAAGAGGCAAGTGAACTAAATGCCTAATGAAAAACTATTTCTAATGCGTGAAAGGAAATCTAAATGCTCAATGCAATGCATGAAAGGAAATATATTCTATTGAAAGCAAGAAAGGCTACCACTAATTCTTAATCTATGACAAGAAAACTACTATCTAATCTATCAAAGTAAAGTCTATCTACCCTACAACAGCGAATAAAACCTCATTCTAATCTATGAAAACAAGAAACTATATCTATGAAAGCAGGAAAACTATCTTTTAACCTATGAAAATTCAAATATAATGCTAGTGGTTGTGTGAATGTCTTCGGTGTCGGATGATATCTCGGTGGCACTTGACAACAAAGGACAATTCCAGTAGTATGAGCTCAACACTAATCTCAATGGCAAAGTGAAAGGTATGGATTAAACAATCCAATGAGAGTTTAGCCATGACAAAACAATGTTAAATACCCTGCATATTCATATATGAACCATCAACAACATAACGAGATCATCATTTA
>ML780680.1:1005452-1025505 GCA_009831015.1 Picea engelmannii
AGCTCAACACTAATCTCAATGGCAAAGTGAAAGGTATGGATTAAACAATCCAATGAGAGTTTAGCCATGACAAAACAATGTTAAATACCCTGCATATTCATATATGAACCATCAACAACATAACGAGATCATCATTTATACTTACATACTACATAATCAAAACTAGATTCAATCATTAACTAAGAAATATAACTGCAATTTAATTCTGTAATATACTAGATATAAAAAGTATGCAGAACAGAAATAAAATGCCAGAAATGGCAGAATAACAGTAATATAACCAGCATAATCTCCACAATAACACAGAAATGATATAAGAACAACAACAGAAATAGCACTTTGATTCAAAAAACAATGTTCATGGGCCTCTTCGAGGGGGCAACCTCCAGTCGAGCAGCTCTCTGTTACAATAATCTCCAAGCTAGGGTTTTCATACCCTCGACCCTTATTTATACTAAATATGTCTATCAAGAGAAGCGTCTAGAGGAAGATCCTTCTAGAAGTGGAAGCTTCTATTAGGTCTTCTTACATCCACCTTATTCTATTTTATTGAAAGGCCTTATTAATATTGACCTTTATTACATCCGAATATATTTCTCTACCTATGTGCGGGTTAGGACCCTAACATGTTCGCCCCCTTAAAAACAGCCTTGTCCTCAAGGCTTGACATGTGGAAACTACTGCAGAATGGTAGTTGGTTCCCAAGTGGCATCTGATGGAGTTGTATCTTTCCACTGGATTATGTAATGAACCTAAAAAATCACCATAAAAAAAAAATATTCTCATGGCATAAATCAATTTCATTTTAAGCTTATAATGTAAAAAAAAACAGGAATGATTCAATTCTGACCATAAGGGTATTATTACACCTATCTAATCTACTTCGAACAGAAGCTTCGGTGGGTAAAAAGAAAAAGTCCCTCCAAGATTTTGTTCCTTCCCTTATTCCCTGCACCCTTCCAGCATACTCAAAGTAAGATTGCGATACGAACTTAGCTCGAAGGAGCCTCTATTGTTCAAAGAGAGAAAAGGATATCGCCCTGAAGTGTTCAGCGCGAGGCTGAGAGCAACATCGTCTCGCCGGGGTCGAGATCCAATGGAAAAACACCAAATCTTCCTCCCCGGATATCTTTAGGAGAACGAATGGTGATAAAATTGTCGGGAAAAGGACCCAAATCCAGTGGATCGTTAGATCCCATAGCTCTATGTGAAAGTTAAGGATGATCTATCAAAACTCAGGAGGGTAACGATCAGATGTCTTTAGAGGAACGGACGGTGGAAAATTTGTTTGGAAAGTAACGAAATCCCGTGAATCGTCGGATCATAACTTGTGAGAAGGGAAAAGGGACGAGTGGCACCCGCCTTTTGGGATTTCGGGGTTTGGAGTTTCATGAGTTCAAATTCTAACCTCTACACCCTAGAACTCCTGAAATCATGAAAAGTGAAAAATAGGAAAGGTGGTACCCCCTTTGAGATTTCGGGATTCGGAATCCCGTGACTTCAATCGCCAAGCCTTTACACTAGAACTTCCGAAATCGCGAAAAATGAAAAAGAGGAAAGGTGGGACCCGTCATTTTGGGATTTTAGAACTCGGGGTTTCAGGGTTTCACATGTCAAACATATCTCGAAGCTCCGAAAAGGTAAGGTGAAACCCGAAATTTTCAGGATTTCGGAACTCAAGGTTTTGGGGTTTCAAATGTCAACAACCGCGCAAGACATTTCCTGAGGTTCCGAAAAGGTAAAATGGGACCCGCTACTTCGAGATTTCGGAACTCGGGGTTTCGGGGTTTCAAATGTCAACAACTGCGCAAGACATTTCCCGAGGTTTCGAAAAGGTAAAGTGGGACCTACTACTTCGGGATTTCGGAACTCAGGGTTTCGGGGTTTCAAATGTCAACAACCGCGCAAGACATTTCCCATGGTTCCGAAAAGGTAAAGTGGGACCCGCTACTTCAGGATTTCAGGATTTACGAACACACGGTGCATAAAGACAAAAGAAAAAGAAAAAATCGAAATGCGAAACATGGAAGCTTCAGGGTTTCGGAATTCGAAACTTCATGAGTTCAAAATCCATACATTAATATACACGAACCTCCGAAAGGCGAAAGGGAAGTTGGACTAAGTGTTCCTATCAAAAAGTTAAGGAAATAAAAACAAACGCAAAGGAAGAGAGAGCTCCTACTGTAACTCTTCACACTAGTTTCATCACTCCTTGGTCTTTAACCTTTGTGGTTATTCTTCAAACCTTGTTTTTTTGGGAGAAATCTTACTTTTGTTTCTGGGAGACTGAGGGTGTAGAAGGATACGATATACCTTTCCTTCACAGAATTCTGAATGCCTAAGGACTTAGTAAATTTACATGCATAGAGGGACACAAAGGATAAAAATTCTCTGTATAGGGTAAATTCTATAATATCCACTCAGAGCCTCTTTTAAAACAATGCATTAAACGTCAACAGTACTAGATCTGTGCGTCTATGAAAATAGATAGTTAAGAATATCATTCCATCAGAGTTTGGTAATTATAATTTGATGTTTTGAGGGGTCTAAGTTTGGTTTTCTGGGGGTTTAACTATCGAGAGAACCTGCCCTATTGATGTTAGGCTCCTCCTTTCCTTACTTACTTATAGGAATATAAATTACAGGTGCATCCATCTAGCATTTTACTCATAAGAGGAACAATTTTCTAAAGTTTGGACGTTTATTCTGAACTTTACGACGACGGACAGAGTAAAACTACAACCGGACTTCATCTCCCATTACCAGTAACTCTACTTCGGTAGATAGATATGAACATTCCAGCAGACAAATTACAACTATATATATATATATATATACAGATTTCCTTCACATAAATTTCTCATAACGAACATAAACAAAGAAGAGGAATCGTTGCAGTTCTATTTTTTAATCAAATACAATGCATCAGATATCAAATCATTCAACAAAGACTGGAAACTATTCTAGTTCAAATTTATAGGATACATGACATCGGATGAAAATATAGCCATTCATAATAAAAAGGGATAGATCAACATATATGAATCCATTCTGCGGGAAGAAAAAGGGAACGGCCACATTCCTCCCAACCGTAGAATAGGGCAGCCAAATCTACTTGCCCGATTCACCCCCTACCCTGTCCATGAATCCATGAGGGCGAACTTGGAAACTCCTCCTCAGCAGTGTCCTTCAATTCCAATAGTTCTCCTCTTGCCTCACACATACTCAACAGTGTTCATAATAGCAAGAGAGCTCAGGAATCCTTTCCCCGCATACTTGGCAGCGTCCTGCCTCCTCGCATATGTTATTTATCCATTTTTGCCCAGGTATTTTCCCTCCTTTGGGGATTTTTGCAGCTTTTATTAATCCTTGATTTTCAGGGGCTGCTAGTGGCCAAATATCTAATTTTCCACTTGTAATCATCAGCCCAGGGGCAGTTCCAACTTGTTCCCCACTCATGGAGTCATGATCAGCTGATTTTAACATGGTTGTTCCATTTGTCCTCCTGCAGTTAATATAATTATTCTGTTGTGATACAAGTTTCATAGTCAAATAGTTATTTGGGTCCAAATAGATCTCTTCCCAACAGTCACAATAATTAAATACAATTATTAAATTCAAAATTCAAAATTGCCATAAATAGCAAAAATTTTCCAGATTTGAATTTGCCAAAAACGGAAATAAATTTCCAGCACATAAAAATATTTTTTTTTATTTTTTGGGGGGGATGTCACATCCTTTCCCCCTTCAGTAAAACACTATCCTCAGTGTTCATTCCTTTCCTAGAACAGGATTGGATGAGATTTCTACAAATCTTCCTCCAATTCCCAAGTGGCCTCCTCAGGACTAAAGTGTTTCCATTGCACCTTTACCTGAGCAATGGCTCTGTTTCGAAGTGTTACTTCTCTCTGGTCCAAAATGTGCAAGGATTCCACCTGGAACTCGCCCTCGGGTTCCACCTACACCAATTTCCAATCAATCATATGAGTAGGGTCATGAATATACTTTTTTAACAAAGAAACATGAAATACATTATGAATTCTTAGATTAGTTGGAAGTGCAAGCTGATATGCTACGGGTCCAATTCGAGTTAGTATCTCGAAGGGCCCACAAAACCTAGGTGCCATATTGGCACAGTTCCCCAACTTCAGCAAGCTTTTTTGGGCTTTGATCTTCAAATAAACATGGTCTCCCACTTGAAAATCCAAGTGTCTTCTTTTCTGATTCGCATAGCTCTTTTGTCTGTCCTGTGATTCTTTCAAGTTCTATTGTACTTTCTTTACCATGTTCTCCATTTCTTGGAGCATCTCTGGTCCAACCATGAGTCTGTCAGTCGAGTTATCCCAGCTAATTGGATTTGTACACTTTCTTCCATACACTATTTCGAAAGGGCTCAACTTAGCCAAAGTTTGGTACCCATTGTTATATGCAAATTCCACCAAGTGTAGGTAGTCTTCCCACTTGTTCGGTTTTGTTCTTACATACATGTGGAGCATATATTCTATGATTTGGTTTGTCCTTTCGGTCTGTCCATTTGTTTGTGGATGATAACTCATGCTGAAATTCAAATTAGTATTTAGCCCTGCAAACAATTACATCCAAAAAGCGGATGTGAATTTTACGTCTCTATCTGAAATCACCATTTTAGGAATACCATGCAATCTAAAAATTTATTTCATGAATATTTCAGCAATGTTAATAGCTTTAAAAGTAGACTTTACAGGAATAAAGTGTGCAGACTTACTGAGTTTATCAATTACAACCATGATAGAATCATTTTGTTTCTGAGTTTTAGGAAAACCTGTGATAAAGTCCAGTGAGATGGTCTCCCATTTCCATTCTGGTACTGGTAATTGTTGTAATAGGTCGGCTGGATGCTGGTGTTCAGCCTTAACCTGCTGGCAATCTTGGCACCTAGCCAAGTACTTTGTTGTTTCTCCCTTCATATTAGGCCAGTAAAATAGTTTTCTGAGTGTTGTTATTGTTTTCTAGTAACCTGGATGGCCAGAGTATGGTTTCTTATGCACTTCGTCTAAAATAGTTAATTTTAGCTCTGCTGAATCTGGTACGTAAAGTCTATTTTTAAATCTTAATAATCCCTCCTTGTCGATACTTATATCCATTTCATCTGAGTTTGTGACACTATTTTTCAATTCCGCCATCATCTTAGTGTAGTTTTCGTCATTAACACCTGTCATTCTTATTCTTTGTTCCGGATCACTTTCTGCTCTGCTGATATTTATCTCAAATAACCCATGGATTCTACGGCTTAAAGCATATTCTACTTTATTTTCCTTACCCTTGATATGTCTGACTTCGAAGTCAAATTTGCTCAAGAAGTCTAGCCATGTTGCTTGTCTCGCATTAAGGTCTGGTTGGTTAAACAGATATTTCACTCCGCTATTATCTGTCAATAGTAATAATTTTTTGCCCATGATATAGTGTCACCACATTTTTAAGGCATGTATTACTATTGCCAATTCTAAGTCATGAGTGACATAATTTTTCTCGTGTTCTTTTAATTTCCGGGATTCATAACAAATCACGTGCCCTTCCTGAGTTAGAACACCGCCTAGCCCCTCTTTACTTGCATCAACGCATACTATGAAGTCTTTATTTGGGTCTGCGACCTTCAAGATGTGCGTTGATGTCAATAATTATTTTAGCTTGTTAAAACTGTTTTGACACTTTTGCGACCAGTTGAACTTGGTCCCTTTCTTTTGTAATGACATGATAGGGTAGGCTATCTTGGAGAACCCTTCTATAAATCTGCGATAATATCTGGTGATTCCCATGAATGACCAAATATCTTCCACATCCTTAGGTATTGGCCATTCCATAATGGCTTGTATCTTTTCCGAGTCCATGGCAATACCTTCCGAGGAAATGACATGTCCTAAATATTGCATTTCTTTTCTATAGAAATCACACTTGTTGAATTTTGCGTATAGTTTTTGTTTTCTTAGTGTTTGCAGAACTATTTGTAAGTGTTCATCATGTTCCTCCTCTATTTTATAATAGACCAGAATATCATTGATAAATACTACCACGAACTTGTCTAAGTACTCGCTAAAAATGTTGTTCATCAAGAACATAAACATGGTTGGTGCATTAGTGAGTCTGAAAAGTATGACTACAAACTCGTAGTGTCCGTATCTTGTTCGAAAAGTTGTTTTGTTTATGTCCTGTTCCTTTATCCTAACTTGATGATATCCAGATCGTAAACCCAATTTTGAGAAGATCTTGGCCCCACCAACTTGATTGAACAGATAATTTATCCGTGGTAAGGGGTATTTGTTCTTAATGGTCACTTTGTTCAGTTGTCTATAATCGATACATAGTCTTAGAGTACCGTCTTTCTTTTTCACAAAGAGGACTGGTGCTCCCCATGGCGAGACACTTGGTCTGATATACTCTTTATACAACAATTCCTGTAATTGTATTTTTAATTTTGTCAGCTCTGGTAGACTCATTCAGTAGGGTGCTTTTGAGATAGGGGCTGATCCGGGTAGTAAGTCTATGGAGAAATCTATTTATTTCCTAAGAGGCAATTGATGCAGGAGCATCTCTCACGACAAGCGAGCCAACGCGGAATGCAAGTGAACAGCTGGACAAAACCAGCACAAGTTTTGAGATTGTCTCGAAGATAATGCACCAACCTTAAATGTGATATTAAAGAGAGGCATACTTTTATATTGCAATCAGACCTTGAGCCATACGCTCTCGTCTAAAGTAGATAGAGGAATTTATGTTGAGATGAAATAGGTAGATAGAATTTAATATTAGATTAGACAGTTTTAGAAAGAAAGAGGGAGATGGGATATAGACACCCTCATTGTGCATTTGTATTATTGAAGCAGGAAGAGCATAGAAGAGAAGTAGAGAGCTGTGGAAGAACACCCATGTACAGAGTTTGAATTAATAGAAGAGGTTGATTCAAATCCATGGTTTTGTGTTTGTTCTCTATGTATGTATGTTGAATGCTATGCTCATGAGTATTTACTTCTTGTTATGCATTTGCTTTACATGCTATGTATGGATGATTTCTTGTTGAGTGTTTGAAACCTAAGAAAGGAAGTAGAAGAAATGAATTTCAATTGTTTTTCTATCTGAGCAAGGATTCCTGCAAGGAGTGCAGTTGAAGTCATCCACAAGGAGTGCATTGACAGAAGGCTTAGATAGTTTAACTCTTGTTCTCGTTCACCCAGAAGTGAAATTGGGTTATACGAGATATGCAAGGAGTGCACAGGCTAAGGAAAGTCTCAGTTGTGAAGCTGAGCAGAGTGTTGAAGGACTGTTGTTGTAGGAGTGCGTATATTTGAAGGTATTCAGCACTTGGAAGTGTCTGAGAGTTGCTGCAAGGAGTGCGCACAAGAATCTTCTCTAAGACTCAGAGTCGTGAGAAAGCTTGGGAGGGATAAATCCTTTGAAGCTATTGAAGGTAGCACAAAGAGTTGGAGCATATCGAGTGACTCAAGAAGATGGAGGTTTGGGACATAGTTGATTAAGTCCAAGAAGGAGTCCTTGGTTCACTTCGTGAACGTATCAAGGAGGAGAAGACAGACGATCAGGATCTTGTGGAAAGGAATTGAGGAATCCCGCCAGTCGTCAAATCTGCCAGAGGAGTAGGGAGGATATGGTTACGTCTGAAGTTTAAGCTCAAGGGATTGTGGACCGTAGGATCAGTCCATAGTTACCCTTCAACCATCCGATTCGACAGGAGTTGCATAGGATTTAAGTCCTCATGAGTAGAGTGAAAACCTCGAGAAGCATCGGGATAGTGAGGCGTCGGGGTTCGTGGAATCGGGAGTCACGAGGACAAGTGATCGTGAATTTCCATAACGAAAACCCCGAATCAACTTGAGTCGTTCATCAGTCGAGACACGTGGATAAGATCGAAAGTCCATCAACACTTCGACCATTGAGACTCATGCAGGTAAGTAATTTGGGTTTTAGTATTTTGCGAGACCCGAGGTCCGATCTGAACCGTCCATCAATTGGGACGCTTGTCGAAAGATCTGACAAAGTCGGAGTTTGACGTATCAGAGGTCCTGAGGGTAGGATACTCTTACAGCTCGGAATCATGACTTCCGATTCTCCGACAAGAGGAGAGCGTCGTGTTGGACCAGATTGACATCATTTCGTCAGAATGAAGCATCAAGGATTTGAAGTCGCAAAGGCCTGAGAGCATATCAGGGCCATGTATCTCTAAGGGATGCCTGTATGAGATCGAATCCGTTGGGAAATTCCCTGAAAGGAAAATTCAATTGTCGGGGAATCGACATTCATGAGATCAGAGAAAACGAGAGTAAAAGCACTTCGACATTAGAAGTCGCGAAACCCCGAGGGAGACCTGGAGCCGTTGATCCTAATAAACGATCACGACCGTCATTTTTGTTTACAACGGAAAGGCTTTCAGGGACATCGCATCGGGAATCGGGGGTCTGGGGAATAAGGACTCACATACACCTCGACATCAGAAACCCTGAAATCCTGATATGGTATATGACTGGGGTCATATAAGGAGAGGTTGCGTGGACTAAAGGCTTAGCCCGAGAGGTTAAGGCAACAGGGGAGCGTATCAATGTATCGGGGGATCGGGGGTCAATAAAGAGAGTTGTTTTGGACATCACAAGTGATGAAATCCTGATAGGAGGAACCCCGATAGCAAAGTAAAAGGTCAGTGTTGACTTACATCAGATTTTAGAGAATCGCGAGAAACAAACATGTGACCACAAGACTCGTGAAGTCGCGAAGTCCGATTTCCCGATAGAAGAAAGGGAGATCCCATGAGAGAGTTGTTGTGGGTGAAAATTTCCCGATAGGGAAATAGAAGAACCTTTTAGTTCTTTGGGCCGAGAAAGGAGGAAAGATCCTGTGAGCGGACGTTCTTGTGAGCGTGCCCTGTGTCAAGTGGTATCAGAGCATAGAAAAGATTCTTTGCTTTCTGTAGCGGGGAAAAGAAGAAATTCACCATGCCACCAAGGAGAAGGGATAGACAATCAACTGACCCAGAGGAGGAAAGGGAGATGTCCAGAGGAAGGGGTAGAGAAGTGCAGAATCCATAAGTAGAAAGAGATCTGCATAACTTACGCGCTAGAGTTGTGGACATGGAGATAAGACAAAGGCACACAGCTGATGTAGGAGATATCAGTGAGTCCAAAAATGAAGATGATGTTGGACATGGAGAGGAAGAAGTCACAACAAAATATGCAGCAAATGAGCGCTTACTTAAAGCTGGTTCAAGAATGGGTGAAAAGGTAAAGATGGATATTCCAGTTTATGAGGGAAATCTGGATGTAGAAGAGCTTCTAGACTAGATTAGAGCTCTAGCCACCTATTTTGACTATGAAGATATCGAAGAGGACAAGAAGGTCAAGCATGCCATTATGAGATTAAGAGGACATGCAGCCTTGTGGTGGGATGAACTACAAGTGGATAGGCATTGCCAAGGAAAGCAGAAAATTAAGAGCTAGGACAGGATGATTGCAAATATGAAGGAAAAATTCATCCTGAGGGACTATCAAATTTATCTGTTCAGGAGGATGCAGAACCTGAGACAGAAGCTGATGTCAGTGTAGGAATATATTGAAGAGTTTTACAGGTTGAATATCAGGGCGGGTCATCATGAAAGCAATGAAAAAAAGGTGGCCAGGTATATGAATGACCTGAGATATGAGATTCAGGATGAGATGAGCATGGTAACCATCCGGACTGTGGAAGATGCTTATCAGATGGCTCTGAAAGCTGAAGAGAAGTTGAGCCGAAAGCAGAGTCAGAGGGGCAGAGGCAGAGGTCGGCCTAGGAGAAAGTCAGTTGCCCAGGAAAGAACCCAGAAGCCCAGGGATGACTGGAAGAAACCTCAGACTCAGACAGAGAGAGGTGGAAGTTCACAGCAAGGGAAGTATGTTGAACAGAGAAGAAAGCATAATGAGCAGAGAGGAGATTATGCTGACAACAACACTTTTCCTCGTACTAGAGGTAGAGGAAGAGGAAGAGGTGGAGTAATCACATGCTTCACATGTGGAAAGAATGGGCACAAGTCTTATGAGTGTCCTGATGAAAAGAAAGAGGTTGGAGAGACTCACATCGCCAAAGCACAGAGGCGAGATGTTGAGGCAGAAGACACTGAAGGCGGAAGATCGTTGGTGATGCGAAAATTCCTTTTGACACTAGAGAAAGAAGTGGAAAGTTCAGTTCAAAGGACCAGACTTTTCAGGACTGCTTGCAAGACCAAGGGTTGGGCATGCAATGTCATTGTGGACAGTGGTAGCATGGACAATCTTGTTTCAACCGAGATGGTAGAAAATCTAGAGCTGGAAACGACTGATCATCCAAGTCTATATAAAGTTTCGTGGCTACAAAAAGGACATCAGGTAAATGTCACCAAACAATGCTTAGTTGAATTTAAGATAGGGGGATATAATGATAAGACATTATGTGATGTCATTCCTATGGATGTTTGTCATCTATTGTTGGGTAGACCATGGAAATATGATAGAAATGTGATTCATGATGGGAGGATGAATACATATACCCTGGAGAAGAATGGGAGGACACGCATGTTGCTTCTGATTAAGGATAAGGACGTGAAGCTGGAAGTAAGCAACACAGTACTTCTCATGAGTGGGAAGGAACTCCTTACCGAGGTTAAGAAGAAGGAGGATCCACAGTTTATTGTGGTCAGAAAATCGAAAATTGTTCTGACTAGCACAAGAGTGGATGATTTGCCAGAAGAACTTCAGGAACTGTTGGAAGAGTTCGTTGATATAGTAGTGGATGAACTACCTCATTCGTTGCCACTGATGAGAAGTGTGGGTCATCATATCGATCTCATACCCGGATCCAGTTTACCAAACAAAGCCACGTACAGATTGACGCCGCAGGAGAATGAAGAGGTCAAAAGACAAGTCCAGGAGTTGTTGGACAAAGGTTTGGTCAAGGAAAGCTTGAATCCGTGTGTTGTTTCGACAGTACTCAGTCCGAAGAAAAACGGAGGCTGGAGGATGTGCATTGATTCAAGGGCCATCAATAAGATAACGATCAGGTATAGATTTCCATTGCCGAGGATGGATGATTTAATGGATTGCTTAAGTGGAGCAAAGTATTTTTCAAAGATTGATTTGAAAAGTGGTTATCATCATATTCGCATGAGATAAGGTGATGAATGGAAGACATCATTCAAAACCAACGAAGGGTTGTATGAATGGCTTGTTATGTCATTTGGCTTAACAAATGCACCAAGTACCTTTATGAGGTTGATGAATGAAGTCCTGAAGGATTTCATCGGAAAATTTGTTATCGTATATCTGGATGATATACTGATTTTCAGTAAAACGGAAGCTGAACATCTGAAGCATTTGGCCATTGTGATGAAGAGATTACAGCAAGAGAAGTTGTTGATAAACATGAATAAGTCCTCATTCATGAAGACAAAGCTCAATTACTTGGGATTTGTTATTTATGCAGATGAGTTGAAGATGGATACAGATAAGGTGGAGGTAATCAAGAATTGGCCATCACCGAGGAATGTATTCGAGGTGAGAAGTTTTCATGAATTGGGTAGTTTCTACCGAAAGTTCATCAGGATTTTTAGTGGAATTAGTGCAGCAATGATGGACACAGTGAAGAAAAGACATAAATCTTTTCACTGGACAGAAGAAGCCAAAAAGAGTTTCAACTTGTTGAAGAGGAAGATCACGGAACAACTAATTTTGGTGTTACTGGATTTCCAAAAGACATTTCAGGTTAAATGTGATGCAAGAGGATTTGCGATAGGAGGGGTCTTGAGTCAGGATGACAGGTCGATCGTATATTTTAGCGAGAAGTTGAATGAGGTGAAATTGAAGTACTCCACATATGATAAGGAATTCTATGCTATTATACAGGCATTGAAGAAATGGAGGCACTACTTGATCCTGAAAGAGTTTGTTTTGTACAGTGACAACCATGCATTGCAGTTTGTGACTCAACAGGAGAAGTTGAATCAGAAGCATGTCAAATGGGTTGAGTATATGCAGAATTTCACTTTTGTGATAAAACATATTTATGCTACTGCTAACAAAGTTGTTGATGCTTTGAGCAGGAAGTGTTTGTTGTTGCAGGAATTCAAAGTCAAAACATTGGGTTTTGATGATCTAAGAGACATGTACGTAGATGATCCAGACTTCAAGGAGGTGTATGAAGCAACTGAGAATCCATTTCTTAGGCATAGAAGACAGTGGGCTGAGTACATGATCCAAGAAGGATTGTTGTTCAGAGGCAATCAACTATGTATACCGAAATGATCCATGAGGGAGAATCTGTTAAAGGAGAAACACAGTGGAGGATTGGCCGGACATTTCGGTCATGAAAAAATATTTGCAAAGCTGAACGAGTCATAATTTTGGCCAGGGATGCGATCAGAGGTCAAGAGATTTGTAGACAAGTGTAGAATTTGCTAGCATTCAAAGGGAAGGAAGCATAATGCAGGATTCTATCAACCATTGCCCATACCAGAGAAGTTGTGGGATGCAATTAGCATGGATTTCATATTGGGGTTTCCAAGGACACAAAGAGGTTGTGATTCAATCTTTGTGGTGGTGGATAGATTTTCCAAGATGGCACATTTTATCCCATGTCAGAAGACTAGCGACGTGACTCACATCACGAACCTATTTTTCAAAGAATTCATTCGACTTCACGGCTTACCAAGGAGTATAGTTTTGGATAGAGACACGAAGTTCATAGGGAACTTTTGGAGAACCTTATGGAAGAAGCTGGGAAATAACTTGTTTTTTAGTTCAACGTATCATCCGTGGATGGATGGACAGACAGAAGCGGTAAACAGAAGTCTGGGAGATTTGCTGAGAAGCTTGGTGATAAAGCACCACAGCAGTTGGGACAATATATTTCCACAGGAAGAGTTTGCGTATAACGACTTAGTGAATAGGAGTATAGGATAGAGTCCATTCTAGGTTGTTTATGGCACACAGCCGAGGGGGATTTCAGAATTGAGGTATTCAGAATAGAATGCAACTAGGAGCGTTAGTGCAGAAGACTTCGCAGAGGCGATGAAAGAACTTCACAGCCAGGTGAAGTAGCGACTGCTAAGATCAAGCCAAGAATATAAACGCAGAGTCGATCAGCATAGAAGACAACTTTAGTTTGAGGTTGGTGATTTGGTTCTGGCACATTTGAGAAAGGAAAGGTTCCCAAGAGGAACATACAATAAATTGAAGATGAATAAAATCGGACCATGCAAGGTATTGAAGAAAATGGGAGAAAATTCTTATGAGATTGAATTACCCGATGAGATCAAAATTTCTTCGATATTCAATGTTTCGGATTTGTACCCATACAAAGCTGAGGAAGTAGGAAAAAGTGATGAACAGTCATAGGTTCAGTGGCAGAAGCAGATGCCAGTTGCAAAGAAGCCACAAATGGAGCAGATACTGGATAAACAAGTGGGTAAGAAGACCAGAAGGAAAGAATATTTTGAATATTTGATCAAGTGGAAGGGCCATCTAGTTGAAGATGCCAGCTGGGAGACTGAAGAAGAGATACTGAAGCATGGACATATCATGCAGGAGCTCATGGACAGGAGCCCATAAAAATTTTCAAGCGAGGGAGTATGATGCAAGAGCATCTCTCATGACAAGCGAGCCAGCGCGGAATGCAAGTGAACAGTTGGACAAAACCAGCACAAGTTTAGAGATTGTCTCGAAGATAATGCGCCAACCTTAAATGTGATATTAAAGAGAGGTGTACTTTTATATTGTAATCAGACCTTGAGCCATACGCTCTCGTCTAAAGTAGATAGAGGCATTTATGTTGAGATGAAATAGGTAGATAGAATTTAATATTAGATTAGACAATTTTAGAAAGAAAGAGGGAGACGGGATATAGACACCCTCATTGTGCATTTGTATTATTGAAGCAGGAAGAGCATAGAAGAGAAGCAGAGAGTTGTGGAAGAACACCCATGTACAGAGTTTGAATTAATAGAAGAGGTTGATTCAAATCCATGGTTTTGTGTTTGTTCTCTGTGTATGTATGCTGAATGCTATGCTCATGAGTATTTACTTTTTGTTATGCATTTTCTTTACATGCTATGTATGGATGATTTCTTGCTGAGTGTTTGAAACCTAAGAAAGGAAGTAGAAGAAATCAGTTTCAATTGATTTTCTATCTGAGCAAGGATTCCTGCAAAGAGTGCAGTTGAAGTCGTCCACAAGGAGTGTGTTGACAGAAGGCTCAGATAGTTTAACTCTTGTTCTCGTTCACCCAGAAGTGAAATTGGGTTATAGGAGCCGTGCAAGGAGTGCGCAGGCTAAGGAAATTCTCAGTTGTGAATCTGAGCAGAGTGTTGAAGGACTGCAGCTGCAGGAGTGCACAGAGTCGAAGGTATTCAGCACTTGGAAGTGTCTGAGAGTTGCCGCAAGGAGTGCGCACAAGAATCTTCTCTAAGACTCAGAGTTGTGAGAAAGCTCGGGAGGGATAAATCCTTTGATGCTATTGAAGGTAGCACAAAGAGTTGGAGCATATCGAGTGACTCAAGAAGACGGAGGTTTGGGACATAGTTGATTAAGTCCAGGAAGGAGTCCTTGGTTCACTTCGTGAACGTATCAAGGAGGAGAAGACAAATGGTCAGGATCTTGTGGAAAGAAATTGAGGAATCCTGTTGGTCGTCAAATCTGTCAGAGGAGCAGGGAGGATATAGTTACATCCAGAGTTTAAGCTCAAGGGATTGTGGACCATCGGATTAGTCCATAGTTACCCATCAACCGTCCGATTCGATAGGAGTTGCACAGGATTTAAGTCCTCGTGAGTAGAGTGAAAACCCTGAGAAGCATCGGGATAGTGAGGCGTCAGGGTTCACGGAATCGGGAGTCACGAGGAAAAGTGATCATGAATTTCCATAGCGGAAACCCTGAATCAACTTGAGTCGTTCATCAGTCGGGACACGTGGACGAAATCGGAAGTCCATCGACACTTCGACCATCGAGACTCATGGAGGTAAGTAATTTGGGTTTTAGTATTTTGCGAGAACCGAGGTCTGATCTAAACCGTCCACCAATTGGAATGCGTGTCGAAAGATCTGACAAAGTCAGAGTTCGGAGTATCAGGGGTCCTGAGGGCAGGATACTCTTACAGCTTGGAATCGCGACTTCTGATTCTCCGACAAGAGGAGAATGACGTGTGGGACCCAATTAACATCATTTCGTCAGAATGAGGCATCAAGGATTTGAAGTCGCAAAGGCCCGAGAGCATATCAGGGCCATTTATCTCTAAGGGATGCGTGGATGAGATCGAAGCCATCGGTAAATTAACCGAAAGGAAAAGTCAATTGTCGGGGAATCGACATTCATGAGATCGGGGAAAATGGAAGTAAAAGCACTTCAACATTAGAAGTCGTGAAACCCCGAGGGAGACCTGGAGCCGTTGATCCTAATAAATGATCACGGTCGTTGTTTTTGTTTACGGTGGAAAGGCTTTCTGAGATGTTGCATCGGGAATCGAGGGTCTGGGGAATAAGGACTCACATACACCTCGACATCAAAAACCCTAAAATCTCGATAAGGTATATGACTGGGATCATATAAGGATAGGTCGCGTGGACTAAAGGCTTAGCCCGGTAGGCTAAGGCAACAGGGGAGCGTATCGGTGTATTGGGGGATCGAGGGTCGATAAAGCGAGTTGTTTTGGACATCGCAAGTGCTGAAATCCCGATAGGTGGAACCCTGATAGAAAAGTAAAAGATCACCATTGACTTACATTGGATTTCAGAGAATCGTGAGAAACAAATGCGTGACCATAGGACTCGCGAAGTCGCGAAGTCCGATTTCCCGATAGAAGAAAGGGAGATCCCGTGAGAGAGTTGCTGTGGGTGAAAATTTCCCAATAGGGAAATAGAAGAACCTTTCAATTATTCAGGCCAATAAAGGAGGAAAGTTTTTGTGAGTGAACGTGCTGTCGAGTGCGCCCTGCATCAGCAATTCTGGTATTTCATCAACAAACATGTCTCTAAATTCACGTAGGACAACAAAGTCTTCTAACTTGGGCTTATCTTCTTTTTCTAATAGATTTGTTACTTGGATGGCATAAACTTGACATCCCTTTCTAATACATTTCTTGAATTGCATCGTTGAAACTTGTCTGACTAACACGGGTTTTGGTATGCCTTGGGTTGTTCTAACAGTGCCAAAATTATCTTTATAGCTAAGTATCTTTGTATAACAATCTAGCACTACTTTGTGTTGTTCCAACCAGTCCATCCCAATAATCATATCATAAGACCCTAGAGGTAGGATGTTCAGATTGGTGCTTATCTTTTGACCATCTAAACTTAACTCAAGATCAGAAATAAAGTTAACTACTTTTCTTTTAGTCCCTGTTGCTAGTTGTACAAGCCAAGGTTTTTCATGCTTTTGTTTCTTAAGTTTATTCAACTCTACTACATCGGGAGTAATATAACTTAACGTAGCTCTAGGGTCAATTGAAATAGAAATTCGAGTGTCAAGGATTTTACCTTCAATATCTACCACTGAGGACTAGTGGTCAGCTTGTCAACCATCTATGGATGCATTTATCCGATGCAGTCTTCTTCCCATGTCACCCACTATCGAGGCTTCCTACAAATTGTGAACAGCAGTTCTGTTTGCTGCAATTAAACGTGGACAGTTCCTCCTTAGATGAGGTTCTCCACACTCCCAACATTTTAATGGCTCGCGGGAGTTGTCCCCAAACTTCTTCATTCCAAGGTTTACCGGTTTACCGCTACCTTGCGTATTCGGATGATTGGAGTGAAAATCCTTCCTTGGGAAACTCTTTGCTGCATTCTGATAATGAGCTGGCTGGTATCTCTTCTTCCGTTGGTTTATTCCATCTTTCTTCTTATCCTTCCAGGTCTTGGGAAACTCTACCTACTGTTTATACTGGTCATAGCAAATTTGTGCCTTCCTAAATTACTCACTCAAGGATTTGGGGTTGTCAAACTCAATTCTATCCATGTAGGACTGTGGTAAACAACTTAAGAATCACTGGATTTTTTACCTTATCCTCCTAGATGTATGGTATGAACCTTAGTAGTTCCAGAAATTTATTTATAAGGTCATCCATCCTCATTTTTCCGAGTCGTAATTCATAAAATTCTTTCGTCTTCCTTTCATAATAGCTCTCAGAAAGGTATTGTTTCTTAAAATACTTCTTGAAGTCAGACCATTCCAACTGTTTCTCCTTTAGGCCCTTGGCCAATTTCAGGTCCTACCACCAAATGCTGGCCTTTCCCTTCAAATTGTAGATGGCCATTCTGACCTTCATGTTGCTGGAATAATTGTAGATTTGGAAGTATTTTTTCATGTCCAACAACCATGCCTAGGCTTCTTCTCCTGTCCTAGACTCTCCATCAAAAGTAGCTGGTTTAATCTTTTTAAATTCTCCTTCAAGGTGGTCTGTTTGTTTTATTTTCTTGTTTGGTATGGTTTTGTCTTCAGCTGAAGGTGTCCCTTCAGATGAACTGTCTCCTTTTTCTGTTTTCATACTAGAATTCTTGGAGTCCCTTTTATTGACCTCTTCCCCATGGTTATCATCTTTTGGGCTTTTCTTGGTTACTATACTACGCAGCAAGACTTCATTTATCTCTTGCTGTTCCTGTTGTCCCTTCTTTAATTTTTCATTGTCGACCTTGAAAACCTGTAGTTCAACTATAAGGTTTCTCATTGTTTCCAACACCTCCGTGGGTGAGATTCCATCACTATTTTGTCTCAGATCTCCAGGAGGTCCTTGTTGCGGATTCTCTTCCATCCTAATTTCTGCACCTTCTTGTGCTGCCATTATTTAACACAAAATAGAAAAGATTTATGTTTGCAATTCACAAGGTTTGTTAGTTTTCTCATAGATCAAAATATATATACTAAGCAATTAATATGGTCCTGTTCAGGCCCAGTGTTGTAACTTTTGCTCTGATACCATATGTAATGAACCTCAAAAATCACCATAAAAAAAAAATTATTCCCATGGCATAAATCAATTTCATTTTAAGCTTATAATGTAAAAAAAAATAGGAATGATTCAATTCTGACCGTAAGGGTATTATTACACCCATCTAATCTACTTCAAACAGAAGCTTCGATGGGTAAAAAGAAAAAGTCCCTCCAAGATTTTGTTCCTTTCCTTATTCCCTGCACCCTTCCAGCATACTCAAAGTAAGATTGCGATACGAACTTAGCTCGAAGGAGCCTCTATTGTTTAGAGAGAGAAAAGGATATCAACCTGAAGTGTTCAACACGAGGCTGAGAGCAACATCGTCTCACAGGGGTCGAGATCCAGTGGAAAAATGCTAAATCTTCCTCGCCAGATATATTTATGAGAACGAATGGTGATAAAATTGTTGGGAAAAGGATCAAAATCCGGTGGATCGTTAGATCTCATAGATCTGTGTAGAAGTTAAGGATGATCTATCAAAACTCAGGAGGGTAACGATTAGATGTCTTTAGAGGAACGGACGGTGGAAAATTCGTCGGGAAAGTACCGAAATCTCGTGAATCATCGTATCATAACTTGCGAGGAGAGAAAAGGGACGAGTGGGACCTGCCTTTCGGGGTTTTGGGGTTCGGAGTTTCATGAGCTCAAAGTCTAACCTCTACACCCCAGAACTCCTGAAATCGCAAAAAGTGAAAAAGAGGAAAGGTGGGACCCCCTTCGGGATTTTGGGATTCGGAATCCCATGACTTCAAACACCAAGAGTTTACACCAGAACTTCCGAAATCGTGAAAAGTGAAAAAGAGGAAAGGTGGGACCCGTAATTTCAAGATTTCAAAACTCAGGGTTTCACATGTCAAACAACAGTGCAAACATATCCTGAAGCTTCCAAAAGGTAAGGTGGGACCCGAAAATTTTGGGATTTCGGAACTCGGGTTTTTGGGGTTTCAAATTTCAACAACCGTGCAAGACATTTCCCGAGGTTCCGAAAAGGTAAAGTGGGACCCGCTACTTCAGGATTTCGGAACTCGGGGTTTCGGGGTTTCAAATGTCAACAACTGCGCAAGACATTTCCCAAGGTTCCAAAAGGTAAAGTGGGACCCGCTACTTCGGGATTTTGGAACTCAGGGTTTCAGGGTTTCAAATGTCAACAACCACACAAGACATTTCCCGAGGTTCCGAAAAGGTAAAGTGGGACCTGCTACTTCGAGATATCGAGATTTACGAACACATGGTGCATAAACACAAAAGAAAAAGAAAAAACCAAAAAGAGAAATGTGGAAGCTTTGGGGTTTCAGGATTCGGAACTTCGTGAGTTCAAAATCCATACATCAATATACACGAACCTCTGAAAGGCGAAAGGGAAGTTGGACTAAGTGTTCCTATCAAAAGGTTAAGGAAATAAAAACAAACGCAAAGGGAGAGAGAGCTCCTACTGTAACTCTTCACACTAGTTTCATCACTCCTTGGTCTTTAACCTTTGCGGTTATTCTTCAAACCTCGTTTTTTTGGGATAAATCTTACTTTTGTTTCTGGGAGAATAAGGGTGTAGAAGGATACAATATACCTTTCCTTCACAGAATTCTGAACACCTAAGGACTTAGGAAATTTACACGCACAGAGGGACACAAAGGATAAAAATTCTTTGTATAGGGTAAATTCTATAATATCCACTCAGAGCCTCTTTTAAAACAATGCATTAAACGTCAACAGTACTAGATTTGTGCGTCTATGAAAATACATAGTTAAGAATATCGTTCCATCAGAGTTTGGTAATTATAATTTGATGTTCCGAGGGGTCTGAGTTTGGTTTTCTGGGGGTTTAACTACCGAGAGGACCTGCCCTATTGACATTAAGCTCCTCCTTTCCTTACTTACTTATAGGAATATAAATTGCAGGTGCATCCATCTAGCATTTTACTCACAGGAGGAACAATTTTCCAAAGTTTGGACGTTTATTCCGAACTCCACGATGACAGACAGAGTAAAACTACAACCAGACTTCATCTCCCATTACCGGTAACTCTACTTCGACAGATAGATATGAACATTCCAGCAGGCGAATTACAACTATATATATATATATATATAT
>ML780680.1:1026283-1038253 GCA_009831015.1 Picea engelmannii
GTGATGTCACAGACTAGCACTTCCTTGATGGTTATTTGACACAGGTGATGCTCACGTTGGTTCAAAAATGCTTCTGGTTGTAGCCAAATGGATCCTTCTTCAGCTAACTTGGGAAGGGTGGTTTGAATTTGGCACCTAGTTCCAATCACCTTCTTTAAGCATGAAACATGAAAAACAGGATGTAGCTTTGAATGACTGGGCAGAGCTAACTAATAGGTGACTTGTACCACACGCTTGAGAACTATATAAGGACCATAAAGTTTGGGCACTAGCTTCTGACAATGCTCGACCTTGAGGGAAGTTTGCTTGTATGGTTGTAATCACAGAAACACCTGATCCCCTTCTGCAAATTGACGTTCAGAGTGACCTTGATCTTCTTGTTGCTTCATGTGATTCTATGCCATGACCAAGTTCTCTTTGAGGGTATGGAGAATATCCTCTCGAACTGTAAGTGTTTGGTCAACCGCCTGGACCTTTGAGGTACCCGGTAAGTATGAAAGAACTAAAGGTGGCTTCTGTCCATATACCGCTTCAAAAGGAGTCATGCATGTAGCTGTATGGTAGGAAGTGTTGTACCACCATTCAGCTAGGGGTAACCATTGAGCCAACTTATTTTTATTTTCAGAGGAGAAACACCTTAGATATGTTTCCAAACACTTGTTGACAACTTCCGTTTGACCATTAGTCTAGGGATGATAAGTTGTGCTGAGATGTAATTGGGTGCCCTGTAGCTTGAACAGTTCTTGCCAAAAATTGCTTGTGAAAGTTGGGTCACGATTAGAAACAATAGAGTGCAGCATGCCATGAAGCTTGAAGACCTGGTCCATGAAAACTTAAGCCACCGTGGATGCAGTAAATGGGTGTTGAAGAGTGCAGAAGTGAGCATACTTGGAAAGGCGATCCACAACCACCATTATGACTGATTTATTTCCCGATTTGGGTAAGACGATAATAAAGTGCATAGAGATATCCTTCCCAATAGCAGGTGGAATTGGAAGCAATTGTAGTGTGCCCGAAGCTTTGACTATTTCTCCCTTGTTGTGTTGACACACATCATATTCAGCAACAAAATTATGAATGTCCTGTTTCATACCATCCCAGAAAAAAGAACGTTTGACCCTGTCATAGGTTTTGGTGAACCCAAAGTGCCCCGTTGTGGGTGTAGCATGAAGCTCAGAAAGTACTGTGGATTTAAGCTTTGATTGTTTACTTAAATACAAATGGCTTTGTATCAAAGCTCATCCTGGAGCCAAGAGTACCCTAGGGGAGCTGGAGCATTGGTCTGTAATTGCTGGATCAGATGTGAACTTTTGGGATCTTGTATCCATTCCTGGTGAACAACTTGGAGCCAATCTGGTACAATGAAGGAAAGAGAAAAAAGGGATCCTTCTTCTTCATATTTTCGGGACAGTGCATCTGTCACCACATTGTCTTTGCCTTTCTTGTAAATGATCTCATAATCATATCCAAAGAGCTTAGTCACCCATTTTTGTTGCTCCAAGGAGGAAATGTGTTGTTCCAGAAAGTACTTGAGGCTTTGATGGTCTATCTTAATTTGGAAATGTTTCCCCAAGATATAAGGGCACCATAGATCAACGACATGCAGAATAGCCAACATTTCCTTTTCATAGATGGGTTTGCCCAAATTCCTTTTAGATACTTGCTTGCTAGTGAAGGCCAAAGTGTTGGGTATGTGTTATATTATTTGCACGAGTAGTAGTGTCTGAGCATCTGCGCCGGGTGCGCAGGGGGGTTAGAGGGGGGGGGGTGCAGGGGGGTGGAGCCCCCCACATGGGGGTTAGGGGGTAGCGCCCCTGAAAAAAATATTGCACCGAGACGACATATTTCCGAGACCACATGATATTTAGGTGGTTTTTCAACACATGGTTTTTTGTCGATGGTTTTCTATTTCCAGTTAAGGAATTAGGGTTTTGGAATAATCCAGGTCATTGGGTTAGGGTTTTGGATGCCACTAGATCCTAACTGTATATTGTATTGTAAACAATGTAACACAATGTATGAATATAATATATGTTGGTTTTCCCAGTTTGGGTTTTCAGGTGAAAAATCTCTGTGTAATGTTTGTATTTTCCATTGTATCTTTTCTGTTCTTTTCTGAATATCAGTTTGCAGTAGATATTGTACAAGGTTACAATTTACACAAAGTTTGACCCTCTTGCATAAGGACAGCACCGATTCATTTCCATGAGGCATCACATTCCAACACAAAGGTCTTTTTGAAATCAGGAAGGGCCAAAACCGGAGTGGTGCACATGGTCATCTTCAAGGTTTGAAAAGCTTGAGCAATGGCTAGAGTCCAAGTGAAAGAGTTATTTTTTAGGAGAGAAGTGAGAGGTGCTGCAATCTTTCCATAATTCTTGACAAACTTGTGATAATACCATGTTAAGCCCAGAAATCCACACAAGCTTTTGAGAGTCTTTGGGTGTGGCCAATCTTGCATAGCATCAATATTTTTTTGGATCTACCCTAACGCCATCCTTTCCAACCAGATGACCCAAGTATTCTAGTTCTGAGGCACCAAAAGCACATTTAGATTGTTTTTCGAAAAGTTAGTGTTGAGAGAGTAGATGGAGAACTCTATCCACATGAGTAAGATGGTATGTCCAGGTTTTTCTATAGATGAGGATATCATCAAAGAAAACTAAGACAAAATGATAGAGAAAGGGATGGAAGACATGATTCATGAGGATTTGGAAGGTGGAGGGGGCATGACCAAAAAATCATAGTGGCCCTCATGAGTTCAAAAGGTCATCTTGGGAATGTCAGGCTCTTTCATATGTATCTGGTGATAGCCCGAGTGAAAATCAAGTTTAGTAAAGAATTGGGTGCCACTCAATTCATCCAGGAGGTCATCAATGACAGGAATGGGAAATTTGTCTTTAATGGTCAGTTTGTTGATGGCACGGAAGTCAGGACACATTCTCCAAGAACCTTCTTTCTTCAGGACCATGACTATAGGAGAAGAGTAAGGGCTCGTACTAGGGCGGATAATGCCTTTATTAAGGAGTTCCTGGACCATCTTCTCAATTTCATTTTTTTGTGAAAAGGGGTGGCGATACGGACTGATATTGGGAGGAAGGCTTTCGGATACAAGGGGAATGGAATGATCATGAACACCACAGGAAGGGGGTAGTCCTTGGGGAGTGGAAAATACCATTTGATGTCTAGAAAGGAGGGCCTGGAGGTCTTGCGGCACCGGGGGTGTCTTTATTGCTTGTATAACATGGAGTTGGGCAATGACACCAAAATGACCTTTTTTGAGAAGTTTTTCCATGCTATGGGAACTAATGACCCCAGGTGAACCAGCAGTGATGGCTTGGAATTTATATTTGTGGCCTTCCTAGTCGAATTGCATGGTTAATTCCTTAAAATCCATGAGAATGGGACCCAAATTCCTTAGCCATTTTTCACCCAACACAGTCTCACAACCACCCATGTCGATAGCAAACATATGGGATTTTAGGTGGTAGTCACCAATTTGGAGACAGACATTTTCACAGCACCCTCCACATTTCATTGAACCACCATTGGCAATCATGATTTGGAAATTGTTGATGGCATGGATGTAGTAATGAGTTTCTTGGGCAATGTTGCAATGAATAAAATTATGGGTGCTTCCACTATCAACCAGAATGATGACCTTCCGATGCTTGATGTAACCAATTAACTTGAGGGTTTGGGGAGCGGAGAAGCCAGTGAGAGCATTGAGGGAAATGACCGGTTCCACTTCGGGAGGGTCTGAGGGAGGGGTTATGTCAGTGATTTCAGGTGACTCAGACACAAGGGGAGTTTCAACATCCTCTTCTGAAATATCCTTAGAGATGGCCATAAAAAGATTTTGTTCCTTACATTTGTGTCCCGGGAAATATTTGTCTTCACAATTATAACAAAGGCCTTTGAGTTGGCGTTCAGCTATTTCAGCCCTGGTCAATTTTTGGATCTTTAATGGGGCGGAGGGAGTAGTGGGATTTACGGGTTTAGGGTGAGGGATAAAGGAGGGTTTTCGGTTTTGAGAGGATACAACCTGTTGTACTTCTTTATCTCTTTTAGTAGCCTCCACCCAACTCGAGGGTCGATCCATGAGGACATGGGCCCGAATCTGCTCCTTGAGGCCACTGATAAAACACTCTCGAAAGAAAGCATCAGTCATGCCCTCTGTTCGAAAAGCCAGGCGCTCAAAGGTAGCTATGAAGTCTTCTACTATTCCTAATTGTTTCAACTTTGTCAAATGGCCCAAATGGTTGGTGTCAGTGTCAAAGTGTTCATAAAGCTCAGTCACAAATTGGGTCCAAGCAATATACCCTTGACGAGAATTTTTTCTCCATTGCCACCATTACCAACGTTCTTGATCTAGATGGAGAACACCATACCGGAGTTTGACCAAGTCATCTGTAATGTCGTATAAAGAAAAATAATGTTCCATTTGGGTTTACCCAACCAGTGGGGTCTGAGCCATCAAATTTGGTCACAGCCACCCATGGAAGGCGTAGGTCATGTTGAAAGTGATGGTGCTGAAAGGTATGGGAATGGGAGGAATGTTCACCTTCATTCTTTGGAGGTGCATCAGAGAAAGGGCCATCTGTAGGAATATTTAGTTTGGTGCAAAGTGATGCAAAGACAGATTCAAGATGGGTGGTCAGTTCATGTATGACTTCCTCCATTGAGGATTGCATGGTTGTATTTATGGTTGTATTGATGGTTGTATTGATGGAGCCAACATTGGCACTGAGTTGTTTTACTTTTTTTTGGGTCTCGAGGAGACCAGATTGCAAGGTGTTGAAGTGAGCTTCCAGGTCTCAGCTACGGGTATGGGCCATGAGGATGGGTGAACTGAAAAGGGGTGGGTGGGGTCAAAAATTTTGCCAAAAAATAATATGGATGAATGTGATAAGGGAGAAGAGATGAGTCCAATGGAATAGGTCTCAAATAATGGTGAAAAAATTTCCAGACTTGTACTCCTGTCTGAAGAATATTGCAGTGATGAAATCCCCAAATGCTTAACCAGTAAGAAAAGTGTAGTGATTTGACAACCCGAACACAGTTGTGCGGTAACAGATCTTGTCTGTTTTAATTTGTTTATGTTTCTGTCCCCCAAGGGTTAGGTATTCAAGGGTTCTACAGACAAGGGTTTTCCCTATGCTATAGCTCTCTGATATACGTGCGGGGTCCAACAATAGTACTCGGACCAATATCTCATGGCACTAACTAAAGAGGATAGACCGTACCCTTAGCCGTACTACTTGACTACCCAGGTACTAGAGAGTATCTTCCTGAGTGTTGTTCTCAATGGAACTATAGCAGTGAAGTGGCCGATCGGTTTATCTAAAGAGGGATTTAGTAAATCTAGGTTGATCCATACACAAGTGTTTTCTGATGCGCTACCACTAGAAGGGGTACCAACAGGGGTTATAAGGGTGGCCAACAGATGTGAGCTTAAGAACCACTTGTATTTCCTGCATGTATGAATCCCTGAACCATGGGTTTATGCACATAACGACAGATCTCTATGGCTTAAAGACGTCGAAATACGTCTCTATCCTGAAAAAAAAATTCCACAATTTCTGCCAAGGAAAGTGCTCTGATACCACTTGTAATATAACAGATATAAAAAGTATGCAGAACAGAAATAAAATGCTAGAAATGGCAGAATAACAGTAATATAACCAGCATAATCTCCACAATAACACAGAAATGATATAAGAACAACAACAGAAATAGCACTTTGATTCAGAAAGCAATGTTCACGGGCCTCTTCGAGGGGGCAACCTCCAGTCGAGAAGTGCTCTATTACAATAATCTTCAAGCTAGGGTTTTCATACCCTCGACCCTTATTTATACTAAATATTTCTATCAAGAGAAGCATCTAGAGGAAGATCCTTCTAGAAGTGGAAGCTTGTATTAGGTCTTCTTGCATCTGCCTTATTCTATTTTATTGAAAGGCCTTATTAATATTGACCTTTATTACATCTGAATATATTGCTCTACCTATGTGCGGGTTAGGACCCTAACAAATTCTAGGAAAGCAAATTACATAAATGAAACTATACTACATTTATTCTAACAATTCAAGCTGCAATAAAGAAATGATTAAAAATAGAAATTTAAAGCATGACATTAAAAAGTAAACTAACAACTACATTAATCAACAATTAAGTAAGCAAGATCTATGTAAAACTGAAATAAGTAATCTATCATCAAAAACTGAAATCAACTCTATCCATCCATCAAATCCTTGTCAAAGAAAGCTTAATTAAAAAACTATGTTCTATCCTAATTAAAACTATGTTTTAACTTGATTCTAAAATCATGAATAAAAGACATAATCTACCATCTAATTATACATGGGGTTAGTCTAGGGATTTGCAAATCCGTTCCTAATATACAAGATTAACTCATGTCAACAAAGTTCATCTCTCTAACCTGCAAAAGAAATTCAGAGCAATTAACTTACAGCAAACTAATTAACACAATAAAATGCATGTACAAAAAATTACAGCAAACTAATTAACACAATAAAAATGCATGTACATGAAATAAAGAAAACAACTAAACTATGGAATACATAAACAACAGAAAGACAGTAACCAAACTGCTAGTGGGCCCCCCAACAAGTCGTGGCTACTTCCTAAAAGCCAACCACGAATTCAGCAACTCGAATTCACCATGAAAACTCAAAAACGTATTTCTGGCATAATCTGGCAATGTAAAAACTCAAAACAGAGTAAAAACGTGTTTGTTCCTATCACACTATTGTATATGATGCTTAGCTTATGTCTAACCATCTCAATGGTATTTATAACGTTTACAGACCAAGTGGTTGACCACAGGAGGTTCGAACCACTTCTAAAATTGGCAAATTTCATTAATGGTGCCCTAACTGCCGAAACAGAGTGAGCCAATAATCGCCCACTATAACAACCCAAAATTGAGTTGTCAAGAGTTCAGTAGTTGGAGGGGATAAGCACGAACAAAACCCACATTTTTGATTTTCCCATCACTAGCCGCCAATACCATAACCGCCAAGTCACCCTACGTTTTTGTGCAGGAAGAGGTGTTGGACAGAGTGACAGATCGAGTGCCGGAACGAGTGCTGGAAGGAGTGCCAGATCAAGTGCCACAGCTAGAAATGTAGTGCGTTTTTTCCCTATAACACCAGAAAAATGTGAATTAGCTCTTGGAAATCATAGAACATGATGAATTATACTCGATACAATCATTAAACATGAATTATATGTACTGAGTGTCGATCATACCGTTTTATCATGAAATTCTTCAAAAAGCTCCTTCAAAAGATGAAAAACACATATATACATTCGGCAAAAGTGTATAATAACTGTCATAAAATTGATCATATCTCAGGCCCAACATAGGTTTTGCTCGTGCTTATCCCCTCCAACTACTGAACTCTTGACAACTCAATTTTGGGTTGTTATGGTGGTTGGTTATTGGCTCGTTCTGTTTCAGCAGTTAGGGCACCATTAATGAAATTTGTCAATTTTAGAAGTGGTTCGAACCTCCTGTGGTCAACCACTTGGTTTGTAAACATTATAAATACCACTGTGGTGGTCAGAGAATTGTTAAGCAGTAGAAGAAGTCGTGTGTTAGAGCAAAAAATGATTTTGGCTCTGTTTTTGCATTTTTCAATTGCCAGAATTGTATTAAACTGTATTTATGCATTTTAATGGTGAATTCCTTTTGTTGAGCTCGTGGTGTGCTTTTAGGGAGTGACCACGACTTTTTGGGGGGCCCACCAGCAATCTGGTAACTCTCTATGTGTTATTCATGCATTTTATGATTTATTTGTCTCTTTATTTCTTGTACATGCATTATCAGTTTATTAATTAGTTTGTTGTTGTAGTTTAAATTGTTTTGATTCTCTTTTGCAGGTTAGAATGACAGAGTGTGTTAGTATGCATTAATCTCGTATATTAGGAACGGATTTGCAAATCCCTATACTGGCCCCATGTGTAATTAGATAGTAGATTGTGATTTTATTTATGATTTTAGAATCCAATTTAAAACAAAGTTCTAATTAGAATAGAACAGAGTTTTTAATTGAGCTTTCTATGACAAGGGTTTGATGGATGGATAGAGTCAATTTTAGTTTTTAATCATAGCTTGTTTATCTCATTTTTATATAGATCTTGTTCAATTAGTTGTTGATTAATGTAGTTGTTAGTCTACTTTTTAAATGTCATGCTTTAATTTTTGTTTTTAGTCATTTCTTTATTGTAGTTTGAATTGTTAGAGTAGATATAGCATAGTTTCATTTGATGTAATTTCCTTCCTAGAATTAGATTGCAATTGTATTTTTTAGATTAATAGCTCGAGTACAAGTATGAATTTTGCTTATGTAGTGTAGAAGTATAATGATGATCTCATTATGTTGTTGATGGTTAACATATGAATATGTAGGGTATTTAACATTCACACAACCACCAGCATTATATTTGAATTGTCATAGGATTAAAGATAGTTTCATGCTTTCGTAGGTTAAATATAGTTTCTTGCTTTTGTAGATTAGAAGAGATAATTTCTTGCTTTCATAGCTTAGAAAATAGTTTTATGGTTGTTGTAGGATAGATAGACTTTGCTTTGATAGATTAGATAGTAGTTTGCTTATTATAGATTTGTATTAGTTGGTAGTTCTTCTTGCTTTCAATAAAATAGATTTCCTTTCATGCATTAGAAATAGTTTTGCATTAAGCATTTAGTCCAATTGCCTCTTAGATTTCCTTTCATGCATTCGAAATAATTTTTCATTAAGCATTTAGTCCACTTGTCTCTTAGGCTAGATAGTTGTTCAATAAGAAGTTTTACTTTGATTGCTTGCAGTAGGTAGTTGTCTTTGCTTACTTGTTTATTTGCTTTAATAGGGTAGTTAGGTGTCTTTTCTTACTTATCTATTTTCTTTAGTAGGTTAGTTAGGTGTCTTTGCTTACTTGTTTATTTGCTTTAATAGGTTAGATAGGTGTCTTTGTTTGCTTGTTTATTTATTTGCTTTCATAGGGTAGTTACTCATTGAATATAGGTTGGCAAGTTAAAATAGTTTGCTTTTGTTAGTTGCTCATTGTTATAGTTTGCTTATTGCTTATTGTTGAACTAGTTTTCTTTACATAGGGTTTTTACTTGCTTTCTTAGGACTATCCATCGACCCTTGGCCCAAAAGTACTTAGGTTACCTAGCTTCAAGTTTATTAGTAGGATTTTCTCATTAGATAGGTTTTTCTTGAGTATATTAGCCATAGATAGTTGCCTTCATTAGTTAGACTATACTCCTACCAGCCCTTCTACCTTTAGCATATATTTTACTACAACTCTAAGTTTACTTACCCCGGGTTGACAATTTAATTGAGGGTTTTTACTGTGTTTTTAGTGCATATAAAAAACCCATCACTAAGCAGCAAATATGGAAGGATGCCATGATAGAGGAGTACAAGTCCATCATGAATAATGATGTGTGGGAAGTGGTTTTGAGACCGAAGGGGAAGTCAATAGTGAATTCAAAGTGGATCTACAAGATCAAACATGCTACAGATGGTAGCATAGAGAAGTACAAAGCGAGATTTGTGGCTAGAGGGTTCTCCTAGAAAGAGGCAGAATATTATGACGAGACATTTGATCTAGTAGAAAAGTACACTTCCATCAGATCGATTATTGTTATTGCTTCCTTGATGGGATGGAAATTACACCAGATGGATGTCAAGACTTCTTTCTTGAATAGTGTAATTGAAGAATAAGTGTACATAGCTCATCCACAAGGGTTTTTAATCCATGGGAAGGATTCCCATGTTTAAAAATTGAATAAGGATTTGTACGAGCTTAAGCAGGAACCTAGGGCATGGTATGCCAGAATAGATAGTTATCTGATGAGCTTGGGTTTTACCAAGAGTGATGCAGATCCCAACCTTTACTACAAGGTTGAAGATGGTTTCTCGTTTAGTTTGGTCCTATATGTGGATGACTTGTTTCTAACAAGGGATGAGAAGCTCATAGTTAGATGCAAGAGGGAGCTCACTTCAGAGTTCGAAATGAAGGATCTAGGTCTGATGCATTATTTCTTGGGATTGGAGGTGTGGCAGAGGCCATATGAGATTTTCCTTAACTAAGGAAAATATACAATTGAGATCCTGCAGAGATTCGGGATGATGGACTGCAAGTCCATGACCACACCTATGGTTACAAATATGAATCTCTTGAGTGATTCATCTTCATATTTGGTGGATCCCATGATGTACAAATAGTTGATCGTATCCTTGATGTACTTGGTTAACACCAGGTCAAACATATGCTTTGTAGTGAAAAGCTTGAGTCATTACATGGTTGAACCCAGACATGTACATTGGATAGCAACAAAGCATGTGTTGAGATACTTGCATGGTACAGTTGGATATGGATTTAGATACGTCTCAGATGGAGAAGTGAAACTATAGGGATACACATACTCTGACTAGGTAGGGAGTGCAGTGGACCGTAAAATCACATCAGGATGTTGCTTTAATTTGGGATCAGGTATGATCTCATGGTTTAGTAGAAAAAATATGTTAGTGGCACTTAATACAATAGAGATAGAGTATATTGTAGTCAGTGTTGCAATTCGTGACGCGGTATGGATT
Organism: Picea engelmannii; assembly: GCA_009831015.1. Classification (NCBI taxonomy): domain Eukaryota; kingdom Viridiplantae; phylum Streptophyta; class Pinopsida; order Pinales; family Pinaceae; genus Picea; species Picea engelmannii. The sequence continues at coordinate 1,036,920 of ML780680.1, forward strand.
CAGAAGTTGCTTGTAGGTTTATTTGATCTAGAGTTGGAGCCAACTTTGATACATTGTGATAATCAAAGTTGCATAAATCTTTTAGAGAATCTTATATTTCATGACAATTCAAAGCATATAGAGATAAAATACCATTACATCTGAGACATGGTGTAGTGAGGAGTTATGGATCTCTGGTACATATCCACGAATGAGAATATAGTAGACATTCTCACCAAGCCTATGTCTAGAGTGAAGTATGAGTACTTCAAAGACAAGATTGACATGATGCAGAATGTCCACCCTCAATGAAGAGGGAGGTGTGATGTTTCTCCTCTAGCAGACTTCCCTTTGGACAAGGGTTTCCCAGATCAGTCATATGGAGTGACTGAGGGAGTAATGCAGTACTTTTTCCCAGTGTATGGGTGTGAATGGGAATACCAAGAGAGGAGAAACATCATAGCATAGTCGTGGAGACTATGGGAGCATCTTTGTGCTACTAGATTCATCATCATAAGACTATAACTATGGTTGATGGCATGGTAGTAGATGTGTGCTACTAGTTGATTGTTGTATAGTTATAGAGATTACAGAATATGACTATGGTTGATGGCATGGTATTAGCTATGTTCTACTAGTTGATTGTTGCATAGTCATAGAGACTACTAGATTGCATGGTAGTAGTTTTTACAACTACTAGTTGATTGTAGGTTGTGACTATGGTTGATGGCATGGTAGTAGTTTTGTGTTATTAGTTGATTGTTTAATAGTCATAGAGACTAGTGGACTGCATGGTATTATTTTTACAACTACCAGTTGATTTCAGATCATGACTATGGCCAATGGCATGGTAGTAGTTGTGTGTTACTAGTTGATTGTTGCATAGTCATGAAGATTATTGGAGTGCATGCAGGTGGTAGCTTTTGTAGCTACTAGTTGATTGAAGACCATAACTATGGATGATGGAATGGTAGAAGCTTTGTGCTACTAGTTGATTGATGCATAGTCATGAGGACTATTGGATAGCATGGTAGTATCTTAGCGCTACTAGATGATTTCTATGTAGTCGTGACAGCATGGTAGTAGGTTTGTGTTGCTAGTTGATTGTTGGATAGCATGGTAGTATCTTAGTGCTACGTAGTCATGGAGACTACTGGACAGCATGGTAGTATCTTTGTGCTACTAGTTGATTGTTGGATTGCATGGTAGTAGTTGTTAAATTATGTACCAAGGAAAGTGTTTCTCTTCCCTAGGCCCTAAGGGGGAGAAATTGCCGAATATGGGTCTTAGTCAAATTAATTTGTGAGATGCAAATTAAAAGATAACTTTATGATTAAAGTGAGGGTGAGTGAAGA
>ML780680.1:1051955-1082837 GCA_009831015.1 Picea engelmannii
ATACATAAGTTCCACATCCATTTTAGGATGATAACAAAAACAAAGACATTTAACTCCAAAATTATGGACTCTAAGCCATCGCTTTAAGATAGATCACTTCATACATGAAATTCAAACCTGCAAAAAAATAGATTTCAAAAATTTTAAATTTACAATTCAAACATGCGAAATAATACAGAATTCAAAAATTGTAACTAAAATAAAATTGACATACATACCAAAAGAGTTAATTGTCATCCTCCAACATACTCTTTCCCACAAAATATATTGTAAACATATTTTCCACCAAATATAATTTAGACACCTGTAAAAATAAAAAAACATAATAAAAAAACAAATAACACATATTAGCATATATACTACATAACTAAATATTAAATAATCAATAAGTAATAATAACATAACCAACCACAGTTAAACAGATTTAAGATCTAGTTACTTTCCAATTAAGAGTACATGATTTTAAAAAATTGTAAATCTTATCTAAAATCTTAAAAAAAATTAAAAAGAAAAATTATGTTCTTGGTAAAAAAAAATTGAATTAGAGAACTATATAATAATCTGAAAATAAATATAGAACTGTGTATGAAGAAAGTTCACAAATCTCCATATTAAGTCAATCTTCCAATGAAATACTTATCTCCTTGTGTATAAAGTCTCAAATCCTTGTGTATAAGGTCCCAAATCCTTGAGGTGAAATTTTCCTTGTGGATAAGGTCCCAAATCCTCAAGATGAAATTATCCTTGTGGATAAGGTCCCAAATCCTTGAGGTGAAATTCTCATCCCAAGTGATGTTATTGTGTTCTTGGTAAAACAGATTGTGTGTTAGAGTTAGATAATAATCTAAAAATAAATATAGAACTGTGTATGAAGATAATTCACAAATCTCCATGTATTAAGTCATTCTTCCAAAGAAATATTTATCTCCTTGTGGATAAAGTCTCAAATCCTTAGATGTAATTCTCATCCCAGGTGTTGTTATTTGATCATATTTACACGGCAATAAAATACTAATCTCCTCAGCAGTTAAATACTTCTCTTCTTCTTCTGCAATGGTCATATAATCAAATTTCACGATGCCCTTTCAAACTAAAGGACTCATAAATCTCCATATTTAGCAATTCTTCCAAAAAACTACTTATTATCTAAAAAAGTTCACAAATCTCCATTTTAAAAACCATTCTTCTAAAAAATACTTATCTTCTCTTTCTTCGATGGAATAGATGTTCTCATATAATACTACGCCATTCTTGGACAAGAAATCAAGGACTGCAATCAAGGAAAATTTAGAAACTTTCTCTTTTTTGATGTGGGATAGAATCTGTTCTCAAATATTCAAACATATTCAAGTTCAAAATTAGGTCTTCATCATGATCTAACCTTAAATAAGTTTGAATATACACCATTTAATACAACGACAAACTTATCTAGGGGTTCTATATAATTCAAAATAATTGAGCAAAGGCTAAACTATAAATTTGAGAAAACAAAAATTTGATAAAGGTCAAGAACATGCATTTATGAATCATCCTGAATGGACACGTCCTTTTCTAATTTGGGTGCTTCCTCAATCCCAATATCCCTTCCGAACATACTCTCATGTACTCTCTTCTCCATATCATCCTATATAACACATTTCAAATTTGAAAATTAAAAAAATTATATTCAAATGATTATATAACACATTAAATTTAAATGATTTTAAGACATTAAATGATACCTGTGAACTCCCACCCTCTTCAAACTCTCCCAATGAGAATTGAGGCAAGCCAGCCCAAGTACCAGTAGATGGAATAGAGAGTTGTGAACAACACAACTAAAAACTAAATCTAGGATTAAATGTGTTCACAATTATACAAAATTATAAATGTTGTTGATCTCTTATTCAAAAGAGTGGAGATTGAACAACTATTAGAAAAAACATACCCGATTCATTCCATCCAAATTCAAACTTGTCAAATCAAGTACCCTACCAACTAGAGATTCGTTTAGCATATCTCCAAACTACAATTAATGGAAAGAAGAACTTGATTATTTCTATAGAGACAAGGATATCTAAATCTAGAACTCAAAGTAAACTATCATAAAATGCATCAAAATTTTCCTAAATAGATCACATACCAATCTGCGATTTGGGTCATCATTCTGAATGACCTTCTTCCAACCATCCCGACAAAATTTTTCATACTCCAAAACTTCTTCTGCTGACATTGCATCTAATTCTACATTTGTTTTATCAACAAATATGGCCCGGGAATTGCCTTATGTTCGTTGACGCTTCATGCCAACATCAACACCATAAAACATAGATTCCAAATTTTCCCCGATTGGAATCAAGGCCTCTTTTTCAACTTCTAATGTAGCCTAGAACTCTGAAAGTGATGCAAATGCCCCTATTGGGCGAGGTACTAAAGGTTGTGGAGGCCTCGGCAATGCCTCACTTCGATATGTCCCTTTGCAATCATGTGTACGTCATTTACGAGTCCCATAATATTTGGACGGTAGACTAGTATAATCCCGGTGCATGTGCAAGAAAAACTCTACAAAAAAGTGTCTTGCAAAATAGTGTGGAACCTCATCGTTCCACAGAAATTTCCCATATGCCGCCAAAAATCTATTATATAGATGTCCGGCAAAGTCAGTGTGCTTAAAATATTGCACCTTCAACATTTTCTACTTTGGGCCCTCTTTGAAATTTAACATGGAGATAGCATTTTCTTTTGAAACTATGTTTTTTGTTGTCTCCCATTTATCAGGACCCGTCACCTCTGACTTTCGCTGCCTCATTAAATGGATAAAACTATCAATGGTTGGCCCCATCTTCTGATATGCATCCATAAAGTTTTTCAGTGAATGAAAAACAATTTGCAAACTTTGTTTGCTCTCCTGAGGAAGTTCCAAGACCGCCAAATCATTTTCCAACCTTTTTTTAACACCTGAGCATCGCTCAAACATCATTGCTTCAGTATTCCCTTCCCAGGGAAGTTCATCACCAACTTTTGAAGGATAGGTGGATGCTGGCATGTAATCTTCTATTTCTTCATAACGCAGCCTCCTAAATCCACCTTCACCCTCTGCACGGACATTTGAATCTTTGTGACATCCACTCTCACTATCGCCCCTTGCTCTAAATTGATTAGCTACACACACATTTGAAAGTAACTTCAAGATTTAACCTCACATGAATTTAAATACAACAAAATTCAACAAAAATAAACAAAATTTAAGAAACTTACCAGAAATATTATCTTGTCCAGAGTTATTCCATACATTCTCAGGTGTAGGAGTGTTGATGCACAACCTATCTAAGAAGGTTGCATCCATAACACTGGTTTGAGCAGGTTCTGCAGTTGATCTATTTACAGACTCATTTGAAAATATCCTCTGATGAGATTGTTGGTGCTCACTCGGAGTCTCAGTTGAAGAAGGAGTTCTTGTTCTTCCTTCTTGAGAATGCCTAGAGCATTTGTGAGGAATGTTTGGATAATCTCATGTCGACATCACTCCTCAAAATCTATCCATAATGCAGAGTTTATCAATAAAAATCCAGAGATGTACACAAGTTCAAGAAATTAAAAATGTAGAAATAAATCAAAGTTTTAAACAATCAAGCCACAGAGGTACTCGATCATTAGAAGGCACAAAGACTAGTCATTCAGCCATGAATCAATCAACTAAAATATAAGTAAGGGGTCCATAGACAGCATGGCAAATTCTTATCCTTCACTCATCATCCATGCACAAAAAAGCAGCGCATTTGAATCTATAGGTCTTTAAACACCAAAGTGATGACCATTGATTTGGCTCTTGGCCGACTACTCAGGCATGGACTGATGACTAAAGGGATAAGTGACAGAAGATAAAACCACAAACTTTTAACAATAATCAATAAAACCCACACATAGAAGTCATTGAAATCAAAAGTTGGGTTCACCAAGGGACTATCATTCCACTGAAAGGTTTATCATTCACAATCCACATCAAAAAAGAAGACGCAAAAACTAAAAATTCAGCCATGAATCAATCAACTAAAAGATAAGTAAGGGGTCCATAGACATCATGGTAGTTTCTTATCCTTCACTCATCATCCATGCACAGAAAAGCAAGGCATTTGAATCTATAGGTCTTTAAACACCGAAGTGATGACCGTCGATTCGGCTCCTAGATGACTGCTTAGGAAAAGACTAATGACTAAAGGGATAAGGGACAGAAGATAAAACCACAATTTTTTCATAATAATCAACAAAATCCACTCAAAGAAGTCATTGAAATTAGAAAATTGGGTTCGCCAAGGGAAATCAATTCAAAAAAACAACAAGCAAGTGGATTCATTAAAAGTTCCCTATGGTTGGATCCACTAAAAAAACGCATTATAACATTTCTTTAATATTCCTTAAAATTTTCCTATGGTTGGATCCACAAAGACTGCATATAATGTAATGCATTATAATCCCCATTTCTAATGCATTTCTATATGATCATGGAGAAATACTGAGAAAATTCAAAAGTGTTTATAATTTTTTATCTAAAATTAATATCATAAGTAACCTATCCTATCCTCATATAATTAGTTATTTTCCCATTAAGAGAATGACTAAAACTAGGTACCTATTGTACAGGCACAAGAGACTACTAACATGAAAGAAAATTTGCTACCTATTGTTTAATTGGGGTTGGCATAAATATGCCAATTCTTGGCTAAATCATTTGAGAATGGAGAAGGAGATCACTCTACAGAACATTGATATACCATTAAAAATATTATTAAATAGAAATTCAATGAAATGTCAATTTACTTATGAAGAGTTTTTGTTAACTAGAAGGTAGGGATGAAATGTTATTTCTAACATAAAAACTCCCATATGATATGGGTTTTCATTAGAAAATGTTTCTACTATGAGTGGATATATCACCAGTGTTAGGTCACATGGCCCTCATAACATTATTATTCCTTGTTTCTTCACATAGTTCCTACCATGTTTAAATTATGCCTACATATCCAACACAAATCCAATAAGTTGTCAATTTGAAGTTATATTATATGAATATAAATATCATCAATAAGATAAGCATTGAATAACTTTGGTCAATATGTCTAAAGTAATAAATGAGTATAATAATTAGTTCCCATCTAAGACTCTTTTATTTCTATAAATTAGACTTTATCATCCAAAAAGAAGTATTCGTTATAACTATTCCTTTAGTCAAAGGGCCTCTACAATTGTAAAAGACCACCAAAGTGGAAGACATTGGAAAAGACCACAAAAGTGGGAGACTAGTTCCTTTTTTAGTAGTTTGCTACACAAGTAGGTCACTCATGTCTTACACAGATATGTGACCAAGACTCGTGACAATATGTAGGACATGTGAAGCATAGGGGGAGATTTACTTACCCATTATCATTAGGTCTCACTGGATGGTTTCAAGATGTGCTTTGTCAATCTAGTCCAAATATAAATGACTCTTACCAATGAATATTTCTTTCTCTTGTTATGAAATGAAGAACACAGAAAAATGCAAAACTTGGCGTGAATTACATAATCATGTTAATCATTGAGTTTATGAATGCACTTTTTGTTTGAGGTCATAACTAAGGGAGCATATATCATAGCTTGTCCCGACTCACTAACCTAAGGAATCTTGATAGATTGGCTAATGACCATTACAGATTACCTAAAACAGAATCAATCTATGAATAGATTGACTCATTATAGAAATAACAACATTAACAAAGTAATATCGATTTTCTATTCATGGAAAATATCTTGAATCTTAGTGTTGATTCTTAGTGTAAATGTTCGCTAGCAAACACTTTGAACCTAATCAATATATGAATAGGTTGACTCATTATAGAAATACCAACATTAACAAAGTAATATAGATTTTCTATTCATGGAAAATATCTTGAATATTAGTGTTGATTCTTAGTGTAAATTTTTGCTAGCAAACACTTTGAACCTAATTTTTAAGGATTTTGTCACTTGTGATTACTTATTTTTAATAATATTTTTTTAAGACTCTTGTACACTACGAAATTGTGTTAAAAAATATGATGCACTCAAGAAATAACTGTTCCATATATATAGATTCTTGTTCTTGAACTACAATCATACAATATGACACTAGGTTATTCTTTGTTAAGTACAATGCCATATTCACTCTTTGCAATTCAATTCCATCTTACTCATGGTTTTTTGTATTTGATACAAAATGAATTCTACCTTTTTGCAAGATTGCTTTCAGCTCTTTTCCTTTTCATTTAAAGAGCAACAATGCCACAATACTAGTAAATTACACCAACACACAAAATTTTGTAAATATCAACATCCCTAAAAAAAATTAAATATATTTGTATATACTACCAAATATCTCAAATGATGAATAAATCCAAGTGATATAGGAAAGTGTCATAAGGTATTTACAAAACTACTAAAAATAGAGCTTCAAATGGAACTTTATGCCTTACTAGTCAATGGAATGGATATGTTATTATGTGTTGAATCGTGTAAGAAGTCAAATAGTCAATTAGGTCAGAGTGCCACTAAGTAGGAAGTTTTGTTGGGAAGTTCCACTAGGAGAGAACCGACCTAATATGGAAGTGATAGATTTATTGAACTATGCATAATTGACTTGAAGATCACATTGAGATAATTAATGGAAATAATGGATGCATGTTTATAAAACATGTCAACAAAAACATAAAAGGTTCTAAAGAATGTTTATTGGTCAATTCTTCATGTAGTATGGTCTATGAGTAGTTGAATGGTTGAGGACTAAGTTGATTGGGGTTCTTGGTAGAATAGAACTCAATGTTACCATGTAATAGATCAATCCTAATGGTTTCTTTGAGGGTGCATATATTAACCTCAATGAATTGACAAAATGTACAAGGGATTACAAGATCAAAAGTAGCATGTGAATGGTGCATCGACAATAACTATTGAACCAATTCATTGTCATTAGGAAGTGGGCACCAAATGACATGAATAAGTTGAATTGATTTTTCAAGTGGCATGTAAAGAAGAGGAACAATTGTAACTATCTCTTAGAGATGGGCCATAAGAATATGAATTGCTAGAGATTGAGAGAGGGAGGTAGAAGTTTGAAGATTACAATTGAGAAAGGATGCAATTATAGGTCTCTACAATTGGAAAAGACCACCAAAGTGGAAGACATTGGAAAACACCACCAAAGTGGGAGACTGGTTACTTTTTTAGAAGTTTACTACACAAGTAGGTCACTCGTGTCTTACACAAATCCAATAAGTTGTCAATTTGAAGTTATATTATATGAATATAAACATCATCAATAAGATAAGCATTCAATAACTAAATGGTCAATATGTCTAAAGTAATAAATGAGTATAATAACTAGTTCCCATCTAAGACTCTTTTATTTCTATAAATTAGACTTTATCATCCAAAATTAAGTATTTGTTATAACTATTTCTTTAGTCAAAGGGCCTCTACAATTGGAAAAGACCACCAAAGTGGAAGACATTGGAAAAGACCACAAAAGTGGGAGACTGGTTCCTTTTTTAGCAATTTACTACACAAGTAGGTCACTCATGTCTTACACAGATATGTGACCAAAACTCATGACAATATGTAGGACATGTGAAGCATAGGGGGAGATTTACTTACCCATTATTATTAGGTCTCACTAGATGGTTTCAAGATGTGTTTTGTCAATCTAGTCCAAATATAAATGACTCTTGCCAATGAATATTGCTTTCTCTTGTTATGAAATGAAGAACACAGAAAAATGCAAAACTTGGCGTGAATTACATAATCATGTTAATCAATGAGTTTTTGAATGAAAATTTTTTTTGAGGCCATAACTAAGGGAGCATATATCATAGCTTGGCCCGACTCACTAACCTAAGGAATCTTGATAGATTGGCTAATGACCATTACAGATTACCTAAAACAGAATCAATCTATGAATAGATTGACTCATTATAGAAATACCAACATTAACAAAGTAATATAGATTTTCTATTCAAGGAAAATATCTTGAATCTTAGTGTTGATTCACTATGAATAACTACATTACGATAATATGATAATATGTATGTAACTCAAATTACGTGTAGTTATTCACAATGTTAAAATTTCATATATACATATTATCACGTTTTCTACATTAGATCGCGCAAGTTGGAGATGCCATGTTGCTATATTTAAATGTACACAATCACTATGCTATATTTGGTGATATTTTGACTCCAAGCCTCACGGTTCAAATGTTCGTGGGTGCAGAGTGAGATTTCAAGAAAAATTTCAAGAGTTTAATGTTATTTTTCACTCTCAAATTACTCATAAAATTCGATTCACTTTTATTGTTGAACAAGGATTCAAATTCATTTGGTTGACAAAATATGTTCTCTTCGCCACAACTCATCATCACGGATTGTGTTTATACAATGTGCAGTTATTTAAACTTATGAAGAATATTAGTGACGAGAACTACAATGAAACTCACATGCATGTTGTAATGCATGTCATACACTTATATTACATTTTTGGTGACTGGGCAATAGGTTGATCAGTTAGATAAGTTTCTAATTGATCAACATATACAGAAAGAAAGAGAAACATTGTAAGTGAATACATTCTTTCAAAAAATACACTTTTTTTAAACACTATAAAGGAAAATCATTCAAACCAAAACTGAGTAAGTTATTTATTTAAAATGCATACATAAAATCATTCCAATCTATTTGGAACTATCTTTGAAATCAAAGTATTTCCATCTTCTTGACAAGTGAAATCAAAGTCAAAGTAAGTTATCAATTACATTTATTTTCATTGATATAAAGAGACTAGCAATAAATAAAGTTATTGCTTTAAACTTTTATGTAATTACACTCCTTTCTTGTTTATCTTCAACTTATTTGTCTAGTTTTTAATTACATTTATTTTCATTGATACAAAGTTTGATTTGATCATTGATCTTATTTGTAAGTTATTCAATACATTTATTTTCATTGATATAAAGAGATCAACAATAAATAATGTTATTGCTTCAAACTTTTATGTAATTACACTCCTTTCTTGTTTACTTGCATTCCATCCACAACTTATTTTTCATATTATCACTCCTTTCTTTTCTTTCTTAGCTTGCATTGGCACAAACCTTTATTTTCAACTATTTACACATGGTTGCATTTTTTCCTAAAGGATTTGTCATGTTATTAATAGGTACAATTCTTAGTCACTTGTTAGAGGGTGAGTGTAAGTGAATAATGTTATCTTTTCATGGTGGTTTAGTGGATGTTGATTTAAAGGGATGCTCTATCTTGATGGTTTAGTGGAATATGACTCAGAGGGATTATTTGAGGTACTTCACAACAAATTATAGTGGATGTTGTCTTATAAAGATGAATCAAGAGGTATTTTGCAAGTAATTTGAATACGTTGTAAGAAAATGAAATGTAGTGAATAGAATTAGCTTCTAGAATATATCGTTCTTATTTATAGAAGGTTCATATGGTCATAGGATCCATATGTGGTTTTCCATACTTTATATGGTTCTTGATATACTTCTCATTGTCTAAGGATAAATTTTAATGTCTTAGGGAATAAAACTTACTTCCGTGATTCATGGACCATGGATAGGGTCTGAAACGACCACCCAAGGAATGCAAAGAGAAACTTTATCCCACAAATGTGATATGGAGGCCAATAAGAGGATTATCACACTAGGAATTGGTATTAGGGTCCTAACTATGGTCCAAGGATGAACACTACCATCTCATGGCCTAAAAGATACTTTTAAGGCTCATGCACCATGCATAGAGACCCCGTAAAGGGAATCTTTAGCACCTGAGCATAACATGGGCACCATTATGAGATTTGATGCATTAAGGATGGGTGTCAAGGCCCTACAAAGTAAATGTTTATCTTACAAGTGTCATATGTGCACCATTTCAAGGTTGTTTGCACCAAGTTTGGTTCTCAAGGCCTTAGAGAACTTTTTGAGAGTAAAAACAATGGTTTCAAATGTTGGTTGGTTCCTTTTTATTTTTTAGAAACTAGAAAAAATGTGTAGAAATGAGAAAATTTTATAAGAAGAAAAAAGTAGATCTCTTGAGATCTTTCCAATGGTAAAAAAAGCCAAAAAATGGAGGTAAGGGTAACAGCAAGAAAATAAATGAATGTAACACCAAAAACATTAACTTCATGACAAAATTATCATCCTCAAGGGGCTAAATTGTGAAAGGGGTCTAAATTGTTATTTTGGGTTTACTTTTTTTCTAATTTTATTTGTTATTGAATCTGTTTTCCATACAGTAAAAATAAATGGGATTGTTATTTTGGGTTTACTTTTTTTCTAATTTTAGTTGTTATTGAATCTGTTTTCTGTTATTGAATCTGTTTTCTCTTGTGTTGCAGTTGTGAGGAAACAAGAAGCACAAATTTTCAACAGCAGAGCTGCAGTAAAGTGAAATTGGACTCAACCCAAGTAGAGGAGCATAGTAAGGTTTCCATTCATCAGAAAATAGACCACAAAAGTCTGTTGCATAGCTATGCCCTCTATCAGGTTATTCTCATCTCCACTGGTGTCGAGTTCTTTTAAATAAATATATTAAGGCCATTAGTGATTAAATGAATGGTGTCGATCAAGACAGGGTTGTTAATCATTAGTAAACTTGAATGAAACAAATTATTTACTGCATCATTTGTTGGGTCGATTATTTACTAAACTAAGGATTTTCATGGATCTGGTGTCAATTAGAGTTTTCTTTAACTTATTGCCTGGGTAATTTTATCAGCCGAAACTTTTCAGCATTCAACAGCCACGAGTTTGGGGATGTGCTAGTACTAAATACTACAACTAAAATGAAAAAATTACATTAAAAAAAAATTGCATAAAAAAATACTACAACAATACATAAAACTATTAAATACTACAACAATACATAAAAAAAAAAAAATTATATAAAAATATTAAATACTACAAATTGTATATTTCCATAAGGAGAATTGGAGATTTTTAACCATGAAAAAACTGCAATCTCAATTATTGATTCTATCCAAGCGTTTGTTGTTCGCCATTTCCATCTGAATGTAGATTTAGATTTGTGAAAAATTATGTAGATTTAGATTTAGATTTGTGAAAAATATTTATGTTTTTTTACATAAATATTTCTCTATTCTTATGCTTAATAAGATACACAGAGCAACACGTTATTGTCCATGAAAAAATTACATAAAACTATTAAATAATACATAAAATATATATATATATATATATATATATATATATATATAACTATTACATACTACAACAATACATTAAAAAAAAATACAACTAAAACAGGGGTACCTAGACCTCGGCACGCCAACGATGCCAACCACCAACACAAACCTCTAAAACGCCCGCCTACATCCTAAATGCTCACAGACACAATGCTCACAAACCTCCGACACACTCATAGACGTAACGTTCATGCTCACAACCACTCAGACAGAAATGTATCATTTAAGTTATCATCTTAGGTGGATATCTATTCTAATTCCTTCGGCCCAGGCCGAGACTTCTTCATGGCATGAAGCTCCTCTGTCAACCTTAATACCTGCAATCCATTGGTGTTTCTAATTAGACAGACATTCCTGCAAATTAATGAAGTAAAAATATAATAAAATTGGCAAGAAGGGGAAGTTGAATGCAATCCATTACACAGACATTGGTGTTTCTAGTTAGACAGACATCTCTGCAAAATAATGAAGCTTAAAAAAAAATGACAAAAAGGGGAAACAAAAGTATGTATAAATTATAAGAGAAATCATCAAAATTTATGGATGAATTCAGCTTCAATGTAATGGTGTAAGCATATATGAAGAAAGACTCTTTACCTCCCATTCCAACTTTCATTTCTCTGATACCGCTGTATGATATAGTTGTTTGAGATTATGTTAGTCCTTCTCTAGTTGCTTGGCTTTCCAGTGTGCCCGATGATTCTAATACCACACAGCAACTTGTCTGGGATTGAGGCGAAGGTCAGTAGATGCGCCAACGATGCCAACCGCCAACACAGACCTCTGAAATGCCTGCCTACCTCTGAAATTCTCATAGATGCAACGCTCACAAACACAACGCTCACAGACGCAACGCTCATGCTCACAGTTGTTCAGACAAAAACGCCAACAAAGTTCGAAAACATAACAAATTCGATGTGTCATTGATATATAAATCATCTTTTGGCGGAAAGATAGTTTGGTCGAACTATCTTTCGGCCGGAATATCTTTCAGTCGGAAACATATTGCTGGATGGAAAATATCCGTCCAACTAAATTTTTACACACAAATCAAGGGTGTCGTTACTACACCGTTCGATTTGACATTTCACTTTTCGGCCGAAAACTAGTTTAGCCGAAAATATTAACTTTTGGCCGAAAAAAAATATTAGTTCGGCCGAAAACAAAAATTCAGAATTTTGGAGATCCGATTATCACGAAAGTGTTACCCACCTCCATGATTTCACGTGGGAGGTATTTTCCTCCTACAAAACCTTTCTTATAAGAAGAGAATATTTTATAAGTCAAAGGAATACCATTGAATAGTAGAAGAACATCCCAGAAGAAAAGTCGGCCCACCGGAAAAGAATAAAGTGAAGTTGGAACCTCCAGAAAGATAATTGGGCTCATAGGAAAAGATAAAGGGGAAATAGAATTTCCCAGAGAAGAACTCGGACCAGTTAAAGTGACTTGAAGACTATAAATAGAGATATGTCTTGCTCATCTAGACACACTCAGTCACTTATCTCTCACTAAAGAAGAAGGTGCTAATCTGAGGCAAGGAAGGAAGACACAGCAGTGCACTCTTGGAGATTCTTGGTGGTGATTTTCTCTTGTGCGCTCTCCTCGAAAGAGGTGCACTATATATGTATGGTGTTTTTTTTGTAGCTATATGGTTTGCTAGCTCTATCTTGTGCACTAGCCTTGTGCTAGATTTTATTCATTATTTGTTTTCTCTTAATATTTGGTTCATAGTTGGATTATTTTGGACGGAATCCATCTAAGAAAGGTTGGCTGGGTTTTTCCCTCATTTGGGGTTTTCCCAGGATAAAATCTTGTGTCTCTTGTACTTGTTTATGCTACTCATATTTTTAGTACATGATATAATTATTAATGTAAAAGAAGATCTAAGAACACTGGTAAATATATTACTCTAAAAATTAAGAAAATCTAACAAAATAATTGCATGTGATACATTGCAATAAATGAAACTTTCTTGTGATGTGGTGAAGGTGGGGGATTAGAGGTGTCGCAGGTTGTAAAAGGTTTGGAGGCCCAATAGATGAACGATTGCACTGGAAAAAAAAATTTGAGGGTGAGATGTGTCACAAAAAAACAAATTTATTTCGATATGTCACAAAGTTGAAGCATTTCAAAGGTGTGACAAGGAAAAAGGCAAGGCACGTGAAGAAGGTAAGGGAAGAAGACAAGGCAAGGATTGTGGATATGTCAGAGGAAAATTTCGAAGGAAACAACATGTGGAAATACCCCTAAACTTCCTCATGATGAAACAAAATAAGTGTCATACCCTGTTGCAAGGAGAAAGATCTTCACCCATGCGATATGTTGCAAAACAAATATTTAGCAAGTGCGATGAGAAGTTTGGCGGAGGTGTGACATGGTGTCATGATGAATATTTTAAAGATGCAATAAGCACATAAGAGGCACAATTTCTTGATACATGTGAACTAAATGGTTACCCATACCACGAGAGTCATGTCACCATATAATTCCACATCACCTAGCATGTGTGAATCCATATGGATGATGATGTGGTAGGAGAAATGAGAGCCCTTATAAAATTTTAAAGGGCCATAACTTTGTACTCAGAACTTAGAATCACACAAGAGGGAAGTCGTTGGGAAGATCTAGATGAGATGAATGAAATCATGAGCTCAAACGTGACTTTGGAATGGTGTTTAAGAGGAAATATTTTGCTACCCCACCTCCTTAATGATGCTTAGGGAGTTGGGTATGTTACACTTATGTAGGTATATCTATAACTACATCAAGTGGTTTTATACTAGTTATTAGTCCTACTGCACTACAAATCCTGCAAAAAAATGAAGGACTTGATAGATTATGTAAGAGAAACAACTTTGGTTGAGTTTGTTGGTCAGATTTGTAGAGGAGTAGGAAGAACAATGAAAAAAATACATTAGGTAGAAGTTGTTGAGGAATCCTGAGAATGTGCATTGAAGGAGGAGTCACAATGGAAAAAGAGGTTGGGGTGCAAGTTTGAAATATGCATGTTGTAAAGAATAGATCCAACAAAAGGAACTTTTGGGTGGAGTTGTTGAGGGGGAGTCAACAAAAGTAAGTTATGGGAATTGCATTTAGGGTTGCAATATGATGCTAAAGAGGAGCACATGAATTATATGGGAGGTAAGAGCATACCTCGTAGAGATTAGTACGCGATTAAAAAGTAGGTGCAAACTTTATTCACATGCTTTGAAGCCTTGGAGGGGGTTCAACGAATGGGAAATCCAAAGAAGATGGATTATGACATTAGAGATAGTGGGAAGTGTCTCTTAAAGAGTTACATCAACTTGCCTTAGAAGTTGAGGACATGTCAACTAGAAGGAAATAAAATATGGAGGAGATGGATGAACTCATGACATTCATGGGAGAGCAAACTCATGAAAAGAAAAAAAGGGGTGATGAGGAAAATTGAATGAAAATAAAGTCATTTGAAGATGAGGAGACCTCCATTTTGAGGTTGAGATAGTGGAGAAGGAAGAGCTTGTGATTGTGCACATTCCATAATAAATGGAGGAATTTACAATATAAAATATGCAAGTAGATTTTCAAGAAAGTGGAGTTGAAGAGAAAGTACCATTTCATAAGGAGTATGTGGGAAATTTTGATTCCCATAATTTGTTTTGCGTTTATTTGTTTGTAGGTATGGAATACAAAGGGATCACATTCCCCAAATGATTGTATACATCATTTGACAATGCATCAAAGGTTTAGATTTTTTGGGAGGACCCCTCACCATCTATCACAAGGATCACACAACACGTGCCCATCGTGCCTCACTCATCGAGTATGGAGGAGGACATAGTCGATTATTCTGACGATCCACTGGCAGGTAGGAAAATTTGGTCATCATCGACATTTTGGTGCCATCCCCCGAGCTAGATGATAGACCCATCGGAGGAGGGCACCATGAAAGTTATGTATGAATACATTAGCACAAACACCACTCAACATTTCTATACGGAGCAAGGGACTAAATCCATGAAGGAAGATCTAAAGGTTCTTTCTAATATCCCCTTCTCATGTGAGTTTTTGGCCCCTTCCCCCTCTGATAACCCTAGTGTCTATTAGGTCAAATTATCCTCTGAGCCCTCACCTCTATGCAATAATCATCCTCCATGGAGTCTCCAAAACCCTTCTCTCCATAATGAAACCTAGGATGACCAATTGATCTAGTCCCCCAATCCAACAGGTGGATACTCACCCAAGCTAGGATATTTATGGGTATCTTAGGATGCAATGGAAACTCCTACTCCCTAGTAGAGAAAGAAAATTTGGAAAAGAAATTGCCCAGCAAAAGCCAAAATTTTCATGTGGATCCTCTTATATAACATAGTAACCACATGGGATTGTCTCTAGAGAAGAAATTTCATTGGGCCTAGTAGATGTAGTCTTTGTAAATTTGCAAATGAAACGAATTATCATATTCTCTTGGGTTTCCCCTTCTCAAAGGAAGTTTGGTTTGAAACAAAAAATTATTTGGGTAATGTTTGTCAATGGGAGGGAGACTCAATTAAGTCCACCTTTAAACATTGGTTTAATAACCTTGCAATGAAACCCATTATGGCCCTCCCCTTAATTGTGGCTTGGGGAATTTGGTTATCTCGAAACCACTCCGTGTTTGAATATTTGTTTCCCTCTCCCACCTAATTTTTTTTCCAGAGATTGGTTGTCCTCTTAGAACTCCCACAAGCCCACCACAAGCCCCACCTTCCATTCCTAAATCCCCTTATTATGAATTCCAAATCCAAAAAGTAATCCCATGGGATTTCTTTGACAGGGTTCACAAGACCACCCATCCCTAGGAGGGGCAAGGGGGGATCATTTACACCTCTGATGAATCATATGTTTCCTTCTATGCGGGACTCGGGCATCCAAAAAAAAAATCAATGATCTTATGGACCTTAATATCACTCTTCTTCTAGAAAAATAACATGGAATCTCATAGATGCATATTTACAACAACTCTATTCTCACCATAAACTAGATGAATGGGGTGTTCCCTCTGTAAAACTACACTCTTTGGCCACTTTTTCAAGAAATCAAACGATTAGTTGGTCTATTTTCTCACCTCACTTTTAATCATGTTTTCAAGTAGCAGAACCAAGAAGCAAAGAGACTCTCAAAAGTTGGTGTGGATATGGTCAAAGGATCCTAGAAAGTCAGCAAAAAAACCCAGATAACTCGCATGAATATCTTCAAATATCTTGGATACAAATCTGAACGGAAAAAATTGACAGATTTTTCTTCTTGTTTCTTGAGGAACTTTTCCAACATAACAATGAATTTCTTGTTATGTAATTATGAATCTTTATAAAGAAACTACAGGACAATAGACCGAGGCTATAGTGATATGAAACAAAAATTGAAATGATACCAGCATATATTTTTTGGCTTCTTTGACATYRAGATTTTTCATATGCATCCAAGTTGAACACACATATTAGAACTTCATATGRGTATTGTKCTCTCTCAACAKATTTATATTGGGCACTAGCCTCCARAATTYYATGGGAATCTACGGATGTAATTTTATTATTCTTGTAATAAAATTACTTGTTTTTTTTCCTTGGAAAAAAAAGGTATGGAAGAAAAAGATTATGTAAATGTTGTTGAATATGATAAGACCAAAATACCAATGACCAAGAATAATTTGACTTTGAATATGATGAGGAAGACCAAAATACCACTAACCAAGAATAAGTTGAGTATGTCCTTGAAAAAGATGAGATAAAGGTTGCCTATAGTTTGTGCACAACTTTGAAGGTTATGCACAATGTGAATGATACAATATTTAAGGATGATAGCTAGGGAGTTTGTGACTGCACAACAACCAAAATCATTCAAGCAATGACAATGGTAATTGAATAGAAATATGTCACAAGAAATTACCCTAGCTTGATGTAGAAGTGGGTGGTTAACAATGAGGGTTTTGTTAAAAGTATGTTGAGAGGTGTTGTTATATTTTTTTCTAAAAACATAATTGTTCTAGATGAACAAAGGACATTGTGATGAAGTGTCATTTCCACAAAGAAAATGTAGAATAAATTTAGTGGATGAACAGGCATATTTAACCTAAAGAATAGGACTCCATTAGCAGAGATGACAACAAAAATGTTGTGACAAAAAAAGTGGTTCATTATTAGTGTATCAAGTGTTGGTGATAGTGAAAGAAAGCATGGAGGATATTGAGTATGTTTTACAACAGATTGTAGAGATAAATATGAGGACTAAAAATGAGGAATTTGCAACATGAGACATGTGACATGGGACCAAGATACTCCCAATAATCATATTATTGCAATAGTAAAGTATTCGAGGAGTAAGATGAATTAATCAAGATGGGATGTGTAAAATAGTAAATGGTCTAGACTATGGAGGATAAATAAAAAGAAGAGAAAGAATGGGTCCAACAACAAGTGGTTGTCAATTTATCAACTATCTCGTGAACAATATGCTCATGCATTTTCATACCAAGGGAGTATAATGTAGGAGCATCCTTTATGTATGGGTCATTTTCCCTCACCCAAATATATTTGCATTCTAGTTTTCTAGTTTGTTAAATTCTAGTGATAATTCCTAGTATGCAATAAAGGGGGAAAAGACCACAACATAAAGATCCATGCATAATTTGGAAGAAAATAAATGGATTTGTTTTCACAAATGAACAACACGTCATAATTTTTACTTGGCATCATGGATCCCTAATAAGTGCCCATATATATTTGCAAATACAAGAGAAAATGTGGAAGGTGGAAATGGAAGTTGGACACCTGAATGAGTTGATGGATTTGTGGACTAGTGTGTCCATAAATAAAGTGTCACCTGAAAGAAACTACCCTACTCACTTTTCATACTCTAGAGCTTCAATCGATCAATGAACCCAACACAGGTTAGGCTAATAAGAGAGCATTGGGAAAGGTGAATGGAATGCCCTCGAGAGAAGGCTCCATAGATCTCCCAAGTTGACATGTCCCTCTAGCCATTTCTAAACAAATGCATCTTGATGAACCCGAGAAGAGGAATGATGGATGGGAGCCCATAGTGGTTGATCTTGAGCTTGTTGTTAAAGGATGAGAACCTTCTCCTAAAGATAAATACCCCCCTCCTGCAATAGGTTTTGTATGAGAAACTTCTAGATTTAACCATTCATGTTTTCTAGTTGATCTATTTAATTTGTGTTGGTTGCTACTTTTTAGCACCAATTCTTGCAAGTAGGGTGTTTTTTCCGGATTTCAGATCCTTGATGTAGAATGTGAAGAAATGGGGTGTGAAAACCCATCGAATGCGTTCTATTCCAAGGCCGCAGCCTAAGCACTGAGTGCATCCCACAGGAGAAGTCCATTTCGGGTTTTAAAATCAAGTGAGCGAGCAGTCTAATTTCAATGGCAAGGATCAATTGGCAAAGCAGATCAACGGTCGATGAGAAATCACAGTTAACAGAGTTGCACCACGATTAGCACAATGGATAGTGCTTATATTACATTCATCAAATGATCAGAACCGTCCATCCAGAGTGACGTGTGGCGCGCGATTAGGCTATGTCGCCACTTCACCCATCGCGACCTTGAAATGCTTTTCTTTGCAACCGGGATCCCCGAGACACGAAGTGCCAAAGGCATCCTAGACCTGGGCCCACAGTATCACAGAGTAGTCTCAGTCGTCCATCCAAAAGGGACACGTGGTGCGAAATTAGGCTCCTCACCTTTTTTCCCATCGCAACTTTGAAGCACAAAGAGCAACCTCTTCCTGTCCTGAGACGTGAACTGCCGAAAGCGTCCAAGACCCAGGCCAACGATATTGCCGAGAGAATTAGGACCATTCATCAGAAGGACACACGGCACAAGAGCTAATCCATAGGTGGGGCCTTTGGGGATGTTCATAGTGAAAGTGTCGAAGACGTAATCTTATTTGTCCATCCAAAAGGACGTGTGGTGCACGATCAAGTCATGTCGACATTCAAGAGTTCAAGGGGTAAGCGCTCCTCGTCATTTCACATATCGAAACCCCAAACCCCGAAGTGCTGAAAGCGCCCAAAGTCGGGCCCACAGTTTTGGCACCTGGTCACAAAGGAACAGGCCTGGAGAAGGGGCACTAATGTTTATCGCGTGGCAAGGCAGGTCCTGAAGCGCCGAAAGCATCTCAGTCATCCATTCCACAGGGAAACGTAGTGCATGATTAGGCTCCTCACCTTTTTTCCCATCGTGACTTTGAAGCATGAGGAACAACCTCCTCCCAGCTGCGAGACGTGAAGTGATGAAAGCGCCTCTGAAGATAGGCACAAGGTCACAGCTCGTAGTCACTTGGGGGCGATAGAAAGAGCTATGCAAAGGGCCAAAGTGTTGGGTTTAGCTGCAGAAGGGATCACTGTGTTCTCCAGGTGCCAGTTCAACTTGATATCAATCCTGATACCTGCTTGGAGTAAATGAAGAAGAGAGAGGGTGGTTGAAACCTCGCCTCACTCATCAATTGCAAGGTATGGATTTCTCGGTAGGAAGTCTGCCAGAGATGGTCCTCTGTATTGGTTTTTTCCATGGAAGCCATGTTGAGTCCTCGACTCACTAGGGAAGCCTACGCATGATAATTCAGCATTTAAGGGCTTAGATACCCCTTAGCATGAGCCATGTAGAGTTAAGATGGTGTATGATAGAAGAGTGTAGGCCAGATTTGATTGAAGAGACACCTCATCCTGAAAGTCCAGGACGCCTCTGTTGGGCAAATGTTTAGGAGTATATGTACTTAGTTTTGACATTTTTGAAGGATCAATGGTTGAGCAAGGCTCCCGATTGTAAAAGCTTTAACGAAGCACTGGTTATTATGGTTATGCATTGACTCTTGAGACTTCTTGCCTTATGAATGTCAGTTTCTTTCATATCTTTGTTTGCACTATGTTAGAACAGTTCGGAATTGGAGGATCCAATCGAGTTGTAGCTGTTATAGGATGATGTAGGTTGGATCACTGTAACAGTTGCGTTGTCTCTAATCGGTCTTGTGATTTTCTCAATGCTGAATGACTTGGAATTGGAGGATCCAGTCAAGTCACCCCTTCAGTTCTCTGAAACTCTGAACCAAGAGGATCTTGCATTTAGATTTTTTCTTCTGCAAACTACTGAAAGGCCTGTTGCCTGAGGTAGTTTTTCTCACTCCTCTCACCAAGTATTCCACCTGCTCATTTTACAATCAACCCACTAACTGAAGTTAGATCAAGACCTCCTTTGTTCTTTACATACCAGACCTAGTCCCTAAGCTAGAGTGATTGTGTCCTAGGTCTCTAACCATTTGATCATCCATTAAACTTATCATGACATAAAACGGATGGGCACTAGGCTATGTTGTTGTTGCAATCCAGGAGTGACTTCTGATGCTAACATTTCTGGCACCGTTGCCGGGGACAAAGTTGAAAATTTTCCCTGGGATTGAACGACATTAAGCCTCTGATTCTGAAGGTGCATCAAGCATCAAAGCCTTTGAAGATTGCTATTGTGCACCCGGTGACTCCATTGTGATGACTCCACTGGAGTGAACCTGTTGTTTTAGTTGTGGCTTCCAGAGGTAGACATACGCGGTCACATCCAAAGCTGCCTCTAGCTACACCTGTAGCTGATCCAGAGGTGATTGTCAGAAAAGGAAAGGCCTCTGAAGGAGAAACTTCCATCGTCGAACCAGGTAATCCACCATCTCCTTCTGTAGAAGCTCCATTTTCTCCTCCTTGGTTTCCTAGCAGACCTGTTTTCAAAGTTTCCCGTTTCCTAAATTTCAGGAGTGTTCCTACTGATTTTTCCCCTCCCGGTCTGGGATTGGAGGGAGAAATCCTTGTCACTCCCCTTTCCCATGAATTTGTACCTTGGCATAGACCCAGGACCACAGGAAACTTCCCCACTCCTAGCTTTACCACTCCTCCTCTTGTTACTTTTACCACTTCTGCACAGAGAGAAGCATCTGTTGACTCAAGCCCATTAGCCTTCTCCCTAAATCCCCCATTATTTCCTGGAAGCTCATTCCCAGTATCCCCTTCTCAAACTCCTTCTCCTCCAAGTTCTCCTCCACCTAATATTCCTATGGCAGAAGAAAAAACCCCCATGACCAGAATAGAGGTTATTATAGCTACTAGATATGCTCCCCTTGTGTTACCTCAGCCTCTCAATGCCCTTCCAGCAGATGGCTACCTCAAGCAGCTGCCCAAGTTTACGGGCGAAGGGGACATAGCTACAGAAGAACACCTTGAAGCCTTCTACAGTTTTACAGATTCCCATATTATCATGCATGCAGATGTATGGATGAGGATCTGCATCCATAGTCTTGAAGGCGAGGCTAGAAAATGGTTTATGGCCCTGTCTCCTGGATATATTGATGGGATTGAGGCTTTGGACAGTGCCTTTTTGAGACAATGGGGAGACAAAAAGGACTTCATGTATTACATGACTGAGTTTGAGTCCTTGAAGAGAAAAGGAGAGCTTGTCTCTGACTTCTGCAAAAGATTTAATAAAATGTACAATAAGATCCCCACCGAGATAAAACCCTCCGAAGCTTCTGCAAAGATCACTTATGCCAGCGCTTTTGATCCTGATTTCTGCCTCCTGCTGAGGGAAAGGAGAGCCACCACCCTGGCTCACATGCAGGACACAGTCGTAAAAGTAGATTCTAACATATTGGTTGTTGATCGACTCAGGAATAAGGCTGACAGAGATGTATCCAGGAGAAGAACAGAGGCCTCCTCATCCCATTCCTCTCCCCTTCCCCTTCAGATGGATGAGGTGGCTAAAATTTTGAAATCCCTTTTGGATAGGATGGATAAGTGGGAGTTAGAGGTGAAGCCCATGTACAAAAACCCCCAGAATACTGATAACAGAGGTTTCAGGAGGCCTGGTAACCATATGCCATAGACTTTTCCAAAGGAACAAAGAAGCAGAGATAGGGATGATCAGAGGATTCAGACCCCTCTCCAGAATAGCCTAGTTTCTCATGAGGAAGGGGAGGAGGTGGATGAACTCAACCCTGAAATCCACTGCATCGAGGACACTTCCCCGTTTCCTCATTTGACTCAATCTGCATATGAAGAATCCCTTATCAACACTCAAATCAACGAGTTGAGTAAAGTGGAAAAGGCCAGCAACACCCCTAAAAGATACCATCTTAGATCAAAAAAGAAAGAAGGAAATTTTGATAGCTAGGATTAGCCCTCATAGAGGAAAGGCCTACTAAAGTTGTAGCAACCACTACTAAAGAAAAGAAAGCTCACAATGCTTTGTCAGCAGCCAAGGAACCTGCCTCCGAGGTAAGGGAAACTCCTAAGTATCTCTCCTCCTTTAGTTTTGAGCATGATATTCAGAAGATTAGAATTCTTGTATCC
The DNA here is from genome assembly GCA_009831015.1 of Picea engelmannii. NCBI lineage: Eukaryota > Viridiplantae > Streptophyta > Pinopsida > Pinales > Pinaceae > Picea > Picea engelmannii. The sequence goes on from ML780680.1 coordinate 1,074,589, forward strand.
CTATCCGAGCTAGTTAAAAATGAAGATTTCAAAAGGTCCCTCGCCAAACTACTACAATCTGAGCCCCCCCATCCTTCCACGGACTCAATAAATCTCCAAGATGAACATTCAACAGTCCTCCTAGGCCCCATGATAGAATATAGAGATGATTCATCCCCTCCCTTCTACACCTCCATGAACATACATAATAAAGTGTTTCATAATTGCCTCATGGATTTAGGAGCTTCCCACAACCTTATGCCCAAAATAGTCATGGAAGAGTTAGGACTGGAGGTGACAAAGGCTTATCATGATTTGTACTCTTTTGATTCAAGGAGGGTGCAATGTCTTGGAGTCATCAAAGATTTGGTGGTCTCTTTATTTCAACTGCCAATGAAGAGTGTGGTCATGGACATTGTGGTAGTTGATGTTCCCCCCAAGTTTGGCATGTTGTTGTCTAGGTCTTGGATTAAAAATCTTGTAGGAACATTACAGATGGATATCACATATGTCACCATTCCAGTATTTGGAGGGGAACACAGGAGGTTGTACATAGAGGCCCAGCTAGCCTATATTGTCAGTGATGAATCAAACCCCACCAATCATCCCATCTTTTCCCTTGACACTGATTTGGGGTCTAGCTTATTGCATATCACTGTTTCTCTTGAATCCCCTTTCCAAATCAGAAAGCAACCCTTATTTGATTATGGGACAGCTCCTCCAAACACCTCCATATGGAAAATGTTTTTCGACGGAGCTTCTTCTAGCGAAGGCGCTGGCACTGGAGTGGTCTTTGTGTCACCTTGTCAGGAAACCATATCCTTGTCATACAAGATTGAATTTGAAGCAACTAATAATGTGGCAGAATATGAAGCTCTTGTTCTAGGTCTAAGGGCTGCAAAATAAATGGGAATTCAGGAGGTAGCAGTGTTCGGAGATGCAGAATTGATAGTCCAGCAGATCAGAAACACTTATCAGGCTAAGCATCCTCGACTCAGGAGTTACAGAAATGAGGTATGGGACCTAATTGACAGTTTCTTCTCAGCATTTAATATTTCTTTCATCCCAAGAGAGAAGAACACAGTGGCAGATTCCTTGGCTATATCAGCAAGCAATTTCAAAGTGCCCTTGCCACCCAATTTCAGATATGATGTGGAAGTAAAATACAGGCCATCCATACCTAACAATGTCAAACATTGGAAGGTGTTCGAGGATGATCTTGAGGTCAAAATATTCTTGGAGACTGTCGAAGAATTTTCAGAGATGCATATTGACCAAGACTCTGTCTCTAAAGAAAATCTTGATGGGGGTAATTTTCTAAATAAGATTGCAGAGCGTAACATTGTGCAGCTACCCAGCAATCATATTCCAAGGGGATTGGTTTCTTTGGAAATTCGTTTTGATAGAAATGATGTGGCATTGAAGGGGCACATCACAGAGGATGACGCTGATACAACTCAGTGCAACATTGGCACTGAGAATGAACCCAAGTTTGTCAAATTGTCTAGAAGTCTGACAAAGGAGAAGAGGGTTGAATACGCTGAACTATTGAGGGAGTTTGTTGATGTTTTTGCCTGGACCTATGAAGATCTAAAAACATATGACACTTCTATCATCGAGCATAAAATATCGTTGAAAAGGGAAGCAAAGCCATTTAGGCAGAAGCTAAGACAGATCAATCCTATGCTACTACCTATCATGGAGAGGGAAGTGAAGAAGCTGCTACAGGCCCAGATCATCGTGCCACTGAGATATTCAAAGTGGGTGGCCAACTTGGTCCTAGTAAGGAAGAAGAATGGAGAAATCAGACTCTGTGTAGATTTTAGAAACCTGAACAGGAGCTCACAAAAAGACAATTACCCCTTACCAAAAATGGAACATATATTGTAGAGGGTAATAGGAGCATCCAGGATTTCCATGATCGATGGTTTCTCTGGCTACAATCAAATATCTGTTTTTCCTAAGGATGGGGAAAAGACGGCATTTACCACTCCATGGGGCACATTCATGTATGCTAAAATTCCTTTTGGATTGATGAATGCAGGGGCAACATTTCAACGTGCCATGGACATAGCTTTCAATGGGGAAGGGGATAAGTTTGTGGTCATCTACCTAGATGAAATAACAGTCTTTTCCAAATCTGATAAAGAACACTGTTGTCATCTCAGGAAGGTTTTTTTGAAATGCAGGAGTTTTGGCATTTCATTGAATCCCGAGAAATCTTTGTTCACCATGAAAGAGGGAAAGTTACCGGGTCACATAGTATCAGCCGAAGGAGTCAAGATTGATCCTAGCAGAGTTGAGGCAATACAGGCCTTATCAATCCCAAGATCCAGGAAGGAGGTCTAGTCTTTCCTTGGTAAAATTAATTTTCTAAGGAGGTTTATTTCTAACTTTGCTGAGGTGGTAAAGCTATAACGGTCATGTTGAGAAAGGGAAACGAAGTAAGGTGGACTATTGAATCTCAAAATTCCTTGAGCAGATAAAGAAGGTCTTGACTAAAGCTCCCATGATTATCAGTCCCGATTACTCAAAGGATTTCCTTATTTTCTCCTTTGCCTCACCTAACATAGTGGCTTTTGTTTTATTACAGACAAATGAGGCCGGGCTAGAGCAGCCTATTGCCTATTTTAGCATAGCTCTGAGGGATGTCGAAGTCAGGTACGAAATTATGGAGAAGTAGGCTTATGCCCTGGTAAAGGCTCTCAAAGCCTTTAGAACCTATGTCCTGTAGTCAAAAATCATTGCCTATGTCCCCTCAGTTGTTGTTAAAGACATTCTTATTCAGGAGTAAGTGGATAGCCAAGATCCTTGAGTTTGACTTAGAAATAAGACCTACCAAATTAATCAAAGGTCAAGGTTTAGCTAAGTGTTGGCTGAAGCAAATTGCAAAGCTTTGGGGGTAGGTTTCATTAATGAATGCTCAAAAAATCAGCAGGATCAGTTGTCTGATATAGACCCACAAGTAGAACCCTCGTTGGCTCGATATTCCTGGTATAAGGATGTCGTATATTTTCTGCAAGAGTTGCGGCCTCCAGATGGCCTACAAAGAAACAAGGCAAGAGCTCTAAAGCTCAAAGCAGTCAGATATTGCCTTGTTGATCAAGATTTATATTGGAAATATCTCCTAGGGGTGCTTTTGAAATGTATGAATCCACAAGAGGCTGATCGGATCATGGTTGAATTTCACGATAGAAAATGTGGAGGGCATCATTTCTAGAAGGCCATAGCCTACAAAATCCTCAGGGCTGGATATTAATGGCCCACCGTATTCACTGACGTCTGCAGAAAGGTCAGAGCCTGTATCAAATGTCAAAGATTTGCAAGAAAACAACAGTTCAAGTCTTCACCTTTAAAGCCTGTGGTTGTTTCGGGACCTATTAGCACTCTGTAAATTTCCAAGAGGTTGACAATGGAAGAAATCCACAAAATGTAACTTTATCCAACCACTTTTGAAGCTGGGATCTAGCCCTTCCAACTTCAGAGAGGGATCTCTCTATATGATTTAGCTATGTTTCAAATTTCAAATATTAGGCTAGGTAAATAAACAAGACGGTTTTTGTTTTAGTGTTTGTAGAGTTGGTTGAGACAGTCTACACATCCATTGGGCTATGAGGTCTGTGTCTTGAGTAAAATATGCAATACAAAATAGAAATGTAAAGGGAAAACTTTCATGGGGTGAGATAATGTAATCACTGGATTTTTAGTAGCATAAATGATGGATAGCAGAAAAGATGAGAAAGATAATTTCAACAAAGAAGCAGTTAAGAATTTATTTATTGAAAACACCATAAGATAAAACACTAAAATATTTCAAGTCAAAAACAGGGTATACGAGATAAATCCTGCAACGTTCGTTACTTCTAAAGATTAGATCTAGAAAACAATATGATAACAAAGTGAGAATAACATTCAACTTAGAGAGAAAAACATCACCAGTGAATACACGCAAGAATCCTGTAAAAGTGCCTCCTTTTTATTAATGGAAGATCTCTTCAAAAATATTACAGTCTAATAGCGTCAGGTGTGAAGATCAACAACCCTCAATACTTCGAAAGGTGAATTATTTATAACTCAAATTACAAACGATCCTGTCATTAATGACCAGGATGTGCTAAATCTATTTTTAGCCTAACTAACTTAACAAATTTCCTAAATCTAGGAAATGCTTGATGATGTGGTGTAACTGCACGCTAATTTCTAGGTGGGCCGTTGATGAAGACTTTGCACGACCTCATCTGACTGGACAAATGACTCGACTGGGACAGCTCATCTGCCAATCGATCAGATCACAAATTTCCTCCCATCTAGGATGATTGGGCACGTTGACTTTGAGCAGCCTTCGATACACTTCGTCCATTTCCATGTACTTGGTGAATGTAGGCTTGGTGAGGAAGATGTATTGAATCTCGTGTTGGATACTGATGTCCCACTAGAGGGCATCTAGGAATTACTTGCCAGTGATGCTCCCTTGAATTCCTGCAAACTTTGAACTATCTTTAGCCACATCGGCCAATCTCTTCTTGTAGTCTGGGAGTGTCATCAATTTATCATTGATTACCTTCAGACCAGGAAGACCTTTCTTTTGGAGAGCCTCAATCTTGCTGAAGAAACTTTGTACCCCCAAGTCCATGGCCTGAACCTTTTCTTCCATCTGAAGCATTAATCCTCTCTTGGTCAAAACTCTTTTCACCTCAAGGATGGTCTCTGTTTTGTCTTCGATTTTCAACTCTTCCAGTTCTTCCCTGGTCTTAGAATTTAAGAACTTGATGATCTCGTTTACCTATGTTGGAATTTCTCCCAATTCTAATATGATCTTCTCGATGGCCTGTTTGCTTCTCTGTACCAATTCATTCTTCTCAAACATGATCTGTACCATGGGCCATATCTCGTTCATGGACTTGGTGATGTCAGTCCATATACTTTCTTTAACCTCGGCCAAAGTTTTTCCTGCCACTGTTTGTTTCCGGAGCTGTTGTAACTCCTGTTTGAGCTGATCTGTCACCTGCTTTTCTTTGGAGAGGCTGGTCTAAAAGGAATATTTGAGTTCCTGAAGGTTCTCAATATCCTTTTTTAGCCTACTGATCTCTATCTCCTGCAAGTTCATCTTTTCTATAGACTTAGCCAGGTCGGTTGTCTTCTCTAGGGATGTCAATGGAGTTGTTGATGGGACCTCTGTCACTGGTGTTGTGCTCACTCCTGAAATTGGAATAGCACTCAATGGAATGACCTCCATAGGTTTCAGTAGCTCTTTCTATTTTAATAGTTTTTCCATCTCAGCCTCCATCTCTTTTAGCTGTGTGTTCTGCTCCATGAGTAGCTTAAGCATTTCATCTTTCTCTCCTTCTTTCTCTGCTATCTCCTTCCCCTGAGAATCCTCTGTGGGCAAGAGCTTCAGTTGTTTTCTCAAGGAGGCTATGTCAGCATTCTTCTTCTTTATCATTTCCTCAGCTGCTTTCACGTTTGCAGGATCGTAACTGATCTTGAGGACCAAGTCCTCCAAATTCTTGATCCTATTGTCCTTGGCAAAGGACGATACCTTCTCCAACTTGATTTGTGTTTGAACATTGTTCAGGGACACTCACAGTTTGGACGCAGTAGTGGAAGCATGCGCCAGCATGTAAAAGACCATTTCCCCCGTCTGCTTGTGTAGATCCATCTAATCGGTCGGATGCATGTCCTTCATCTAGAATTTGAAGGTGGCCCTCTTGTAGTCAGTGATCACTTTCGGATCTGGTACCTATGCCTGGAGGAATTCCATATGCATTCTTCCCTTCTCGGTGTCAAATGCCGATAGCAACCTATGTTGTGCAGTCGACGTCTTCTTCTAGAACTGGGTGCAAGTACTACTGGTCAGGGTCTGGTTCCTTTTCTTGATCAACTCATACTTCTCGAAGATACTCAGCTTCAGTCCCACCTTGCCTAGCTGGGTGGTCAATGGAGGATATGTGGATTTTTCCATCACTACTGAGGTTATGGCCTTATGGAGGCTCAAACCTAAGGGTGGCCTATCAACCTTGGTCGTTGTTGTAGACGGGGCTCCTTTTTCTCCGGTCGGGCCAGGAACTGACATAGTCTTAGGCCTCTTAGTGTGCAGCTGGAACTCTTCAGACGATACCTCCGTGACAGGCAAAGATAAATCTTGTTGAGGCCTTTTCTCCTTCGAGACCTGTGGCGTGGCTGTTTTAGATATGGTGGCTGGGGGATCCTGCTGTTGTACTTCGACCAATGTGTTGGGCTCCCAGGCTGTCTGATTTGCAAAATTCTCAACTTCAGGCCTAGACTCATGAATATATGGGATGTTTTCATTCTTCACCCTCATCTTTGAGATGATCCCACATGGATTGTAATTCCATGGGAAGCTCATGAAGAACTTCATTTCCCTCAGCATCCTGTCTGCTTCTTCCCCAGTGCCATGATTGTTGCAGATGAAGGAGCCAATCTTCCCCTTGATTCTAAGCTTCTTCTTTTTCTTTAGTGACACAAAATGGATATCATCGGAATTTATAATTTGCCTTATATATTCCAAAGCAAAAATTCTGACAGGCAGATACTTGGGCAACTTATACGGTGACAACTCACACTCGTATACTCTGATCTTGGTGTAGTATTGATACAAATACCAGACCCTTGTTTTTGTGTTATCCGAGAGATGCAGGATCCTCTGAACTTCATCATTTATCTGAGGCTTGGGCCTGCCGCCTAGCATACTTACCACAGGGTGGTAGAACTGATCAATGAACTCCTTGAAACTGAACTCAATGGAGTTGTGTTTGAGCAAGGAGGTCCATGATGTCACTGCCTGAGGTCTACCATCTCCATCCATCTTCTACATGGAAAAGCCAAATTTGTCCGCCTGGAAGAAGACGAACAAGTATGCTAATATGGACAAGTATCTGAACATGCCTTTCGTGGTGAAATTCACGAACTACTCGTGAATATTGTCCGCCAGAAAAGTGTTGAAATCAAACTGGGTGGTGGGCTTTTCATCAGCAGAGAAGATGGATAGAAAGCCCAAAATGGGTTCATCTACCCACTGATCAAAATAGTATCCTAACAAAGCACAAAGGGATGAGATGATCTGGTTCCCTTTAGTCGAGAACATGGAGGAAGGGTAAGGAGGATTTGTGGAGGGGAATTGAGTGGATGGGGGAAGGCAAAGCTCAAATATTTGAGCTCTTTGAGGGAAAGTCAATTTCTGGTATAATTCGGTAAGAATTTCCAAGCTGAAGGGTGATGCAGAGTCGACTAGGGGGATTTGCATCATCTATTCAATGGATTCAGGTGTGATAAGGAAAAAAATATCTCTGGATGAGGAGATGACGGCTCTTTTCTCGGGAATGTAGTGGGCTTGGCATTTGAGAGCAAACTCTGGGAAAGGATGAATCTGAGAGAAGAGGTAAAGGGGTAAATTGGACTCCTAAAGTCTGATTTCATCCCTCTGGTCCAGGAAAAATTCCTTGAGCCACGACTGAAGGTCTGCAAAATCAAAATCTCACTTGTTATCTACGATTAATCAGTCTTTGTCGACCAGTGGGATCCTGTCAAGGTCAACAGGAGGCAGGAGAAACGGATTCTCCTCTCCTTCTGCTTGTTTGGACTTTGGCGCCATTTCTACAACAGTACCTGCAAGACAAACAATGTTAGTAGGGGCGTCAAAATGTGGATGAAGGCAGCTGACTGTAACGGAGGAGTCAATGGTGTAAAAAACTCTCTGGTGCGATGAGTGGTAAATGGTGAGAAAAGGGAGAATGAGGGTAGTTTTGAGTAAATGGGTGTCCGTTGGGCGCGGGAGATAGGTCAGCTGGATAACGGATAGGTTATCCAGTAATAAATGGCCAACAGATCACTTAGTGTGAGATGGCAGGTGACGGTGACTGAGGGAAATATGGACAGGTGATGTGGCAGCTATTGATTGGAGGTGAAGGTCATAGTGAGGGGGCTTGTCACAATCGAATGGGGGGAAGAACTTACATCAGTTATGGGACATGAATATTTCGGGAAAGGTGGGTGGTGACATCCAGAGGTGACGATGGTAATTCAGACAGTAGAGGACGATGGGACATGGGGCCATTAGATAGTTTCCACGTATAAAGACGGGCCCTCCAGAGGAAAGATACCATTCCAGACCCCCCCCCTCAGTTAAAGGCAGATTAGTCGGGGGGTCTGAAATACATCTTGGGTCGTTGATCTGTGCGCCTGCTTCTGAGATGTAGATCTATGCGCGTTGTTTATAACACATTCCGTACCCCCCCCCCCCTCTCCATTAA
>ML780680.1:1082919-1101866 GCA_009831015.1 Picea engelmannii
AACGGTCGGGGGGTCCGAAAAGGCCTGTCCACCGTCGATCTGAGCATGATCATCTGGACCCTTCATACATGATCGAAGCATAATTGGGGGTGCAAAAACATACATGCACCTAGAAAACTTAGGATAAGTGCTTTTTCACAGGTTTTCTTCAAAACTTTCATGTCTACACCACCAAGGGCTTAGTCGAACAACATTTTAGGTATCCAAATCATGGTGCAACATTGATCATCAAATTGGTTCTTATTGAAAATGAAGCACTAAAGCAACTAGCCTATCTACTAACCTAGCTTCCTATGACAATTAACCCAGATTAGGCTGTTGAGTTAAGAAATTACTCTACCCTGGGGCTATCTGACCAAGATTAGACAGTCTGGCCAGATTTATTCACTAATCTAACCTAGACACTTTGTCTAAGATTAAACTGTTTATCCAAACTCATTCACTACCCTATCAACATCAATTTTAAAAGAACTTGGCCATGCTTGAAAGGTATGGACCAAGTTACTATTATTGCATGGGGCTTTTTTTGAATTCTTTTATGCCCTCTTTTCTTTTCTTTTTCTTTTTTCTTTTCTTTTTTCTTTTTCTTTTTTCTCTTTCTTTTCTTTTTCTTATTATTTGCAGAATGAAAAATCATTTGTCAACAAAAAATACTAGAGACAGATAATATCCCAATCACCAGTTGATCCTATAACTTATAGGGTGATAACAGCGGCTCCACCTGGGGATGGTACTTGCCCTATGAAGTGCCAAGAATTCTGGTTCCTGTCATTCTGAAAAAAAATTCCTCATATCCTTCGTTGATTGATTGCTTTTATTCTCAAAAATTGGAAGAATAGTGATCAGCAGCTTAGGGCCTTTTATTCGGGCTTCAACCAACTGACTAATGTTATTCACTCAGAAAATGCAGGTGAAAAATAAAAATAGTATGTACAATGGTGAGTGGAACTCGAGCCTCTACTGAGGTGGCACATAATGCTTCAGCATTCTTCCATTTACAGGTCCTCCTGGTAGATCTATCCCATCATCGTTGTTTAGCAAGAAAGCGTTGTTCCCCCTGAATGCTTGAATCATGTATGGACCTCTCCACAGACTGTCAAATTTTCCATGCTTTCCCTTGTCTTCATTTCTGGCATCCCATCTCAGCACCAAATCTCCTAGCTCAAAATCATCTTCCCTGGTTCTTTTGTCAAAAATATTCTTGATGCTTTCTTGGATTACCTGAGTCTTGTTGAAAACGTCCTCCCTGGACTACTGCAAATGGATCATCTGGTTGATCCTTCTGTGTGAGTCATTTGGCTCAGCTTGTACATCTTGAAGCAACTTCATGACAAGGACTCCTAAGGAAGTGGGAAAAACTGCTTCTGTGCCATAGACCAACTGATATGGTGACATACTGATTAACCTTTTGGTGGTCAGTCTGTCAGCCCACAATGCGAACACCAACTTGTTATGCCACGATTTCTTGTTTTCTTGCAATGTTTTCTTGATGATGTTCACCAAGGTTTTGTTTGAAGATTCCACCAGCCCATTCCCCTGAGGGTAGTAAGATGTGGAATGTCCCAAACCAATGTGATACTGGTTGCAGAAATCTATGAGTTTCTTCGACCGAAAAGCAGCTGAATTATCAGTTATAATCTTTCTAGGACATCCAAAGCGAGACAAGATATTATTTTCAAGGAATTTGATAATAACAGAGTCAGTGGCTTGCCTTCTTGGTATTGCTTCGATCCATTTGGTAAAATAATCTGTGGTCGTGAGAATCCACCTGTGCTGGTCTGTATATTTCTCCAATGAAGTCCAATCCCCATTGCTGGAAAGGGGCTTCAACCAAGATCGGTTTCAGGGGGAGAGGGAGGATTTTCCTTTTGCCTTCAAACAGCTAACAACGATGGCATGTAGTCACTTTATGATGTACATCAGTGAACAGGGTGGGCCAATAGAAACCAGCCCTGAGGATTTTGTTGGTTGTGACCTTCCAGTTCAGATGGCCACCACATTCTCCTGCATGAAATTCTTGTAACACTTTGTCAACTTCATCTTTCAATAAACAATTTAACAGAATACCTCCAGGATCTTTCCAATACAAATTACCCTCTAGAATACAGAATTTTAAGGCTTTCAACTTTAAAAATCTAGCTTTAGTCTTAGTCAAACCAAGGGGATCTTGTAAATTTTGCAAAACGAATATAAGGTCTGTGTACCATGGAGAGTTGAGAAATACCTCTCTCACGCTTGGAGTCACCATCTCACCCTGTTCATCTGCGGAAGCTAAAAAATTAATGTCAAGAGCATGGAAGTTAGATTCAGCCATTAATTTAGCAAGGCCTTGACCTTTGATTAGTTTTGTAGGCTTAATCTCTATGTCGTATTCTAAAATGACAGCAATCCATTTTTCCCTTCTTCCATCCAGATTGTCCTAGGTCAAAATGTCTTTTACTACCGCATTCGAAACATATGCTATGGTGTGGGAATGGAGAATGTAGACTCTGAAGTCTTTTATGGCTTTTACCAAGGAAAAAGCTTGTTTCTCCAATATCTTGTAATTCATAGCAGTGTCTCTTAACGCTTTACTAAAGAAAGCTATGGGTTGTTCATACCCTTCGTTGTTCTTTTGTAGTAATACCGCTGCTATAGTATGTTCGGAAGTGAAAGAAAAAAGATAGAAATCCTTGGTAAAATTGGGACTGATCAAGACAGGGGCCTCTCTAAGTGCTTCTTTGACTTGTTTGAAAGACTGTCTGGACTCAGAGTCCCATTTTATTTTCACATCCTTTTTTAGCATATTTGTAATGTTTCTGAGGAGTTCTGCCAGATTGGGAATGAATCTTCGTAGAAAGTTTATTCTCCCGATAAAAGACTGTAATTCTTTGAGGTTTCTTGGGTGTTCTAATTTTTGTATGGCCTCGATTCTTCTAGGGTCTATTTTGATTCCATCCTTGGAGATGATGTGTCCTAGCAGTTTGCCTTCCTCTAGTCCAAACAGGCTCTTCTTAGGATTTAAAGAAATCCCAAACCTTCTACATTTCTCGAAAACTCGTCTGAGGTGTCACAGGTGTTCGTCATCAGATCGGGAAAACACAGTTACATCGTCCAAATAGATGACAATAAACTTACCCGACTCTTCCACAAAGGCAATGTCCATCGCTCTCTGGAATGTGGCCTCTACGTTCATCAGACCAAAAGGCATTTTCACATACTTGAAATTTCCCCATGGTGTAGTGAAAGTGGTTTTGTCTTGGTCATCTGGGTGGACGAGGACCTGATTGTAACCCGAGAAACCATCCAACAACGAGATCCGACTGGACCCGAACACCCTTTGTAGGATGTGGTCCATTTTTGGCAAGGGGTAATTATCTTTCAGGGAGAACTTATTCAGATTTCAGAAATCTATGCAAAGTCTGATTTTCCCAGATTTCTTATGTGTAGGGACCAAATTAGAGACCCATTTAGAAAAATGCAACGGGACTATGATTTTGGCATCGTACCTTTTTTTTATTTCCTTTTCTATCAGAGGGAGTAACTTGGGATTTATCCTCCTAAGTTTCTATCTGAACGGTTTTTGGTCTTCTTTTATTGGAATCCTGTGTTGTAGGATGTTGGTATTGTAAGCTTTCAAATCCTCATAACCCCAGGCAAAGACATCGGAATATTCTTTGAACAGCTCAATGTATTTGAGTTTTTTCTCAGGGGGTAATGATTTAGACAATTCGACTATCATGGGTTTCTCTTCGGTCCCTATATTACAGTCCTCTACCTCTTGTCCATTGGCTTCAATTTTTGGTTTTTTGGCTACGTCGTTAAAATAAAACAAGTCCTCTAAAGGAACTAGACCCCTAGGCAAAACATTACTTTTCAAATGCAAAATATCGGCCTCCATTTCGTCATCGCCTAATTCTCCTGAATCTATGCTATTTACACTATCAATTTCAAAATCAGATCTATTTACATTTTCATCTTCGCTCTCTAAATCTATATTTGTACATTCAAAATCATTTTTACACTGCAAAAAGTATTCGATTTGATCATCATTACCAAACACTTGCCAGTACCTGATATTGTCGGGAACAGTTGGTCTGCATTTCACCTCAACAATGTATGGTCAAGTCAAGCAGAAAGGAATCTTGCATGTGGCTGCTGACGTAGCCAATACGTCCACCAGAATGTTTTTTCCCCTCAGCATTACCTGCAAGTCAACTTCAGTCAAACATCTAAATGCATCAAGGACAACATTCCTATAATCTCTAAGACGTGGGTGTTTCGCAGCGTACTCATCTTTGATTTGCTTGATTATCAACTCAGAGTCACCTCTTACCATAATCTGTTTAGCACCAACTATTTTCAAAAGATTCAGACAAAGCATTAAGGCTTCATACTCGGCAATATTGTTAATGCATTGGAAATTTAATTTGTAAGAATGGTTTTCTGAATACCTGTTTCTGTGATTATGCAGCCAGACTCCTACTCCGACTCCTTCTTTGCTTACTGCTCCATCAAAATCCATGCTCCAAAAATCTGTCGGTAATTCTTCAGTTATCACGTTTTTCATCCTTGCTACCTCAATGATTTCTTGGCCTTCATCCTGACTAGATGTATCTTCTCCCAGCCGAGTATCTTGTTCTCCCATGTCACCATCATTGTACAAGATAAAAGAATCCAAGTCAGAATGCGCGGAGTAAAGAGGGTAGTTGTGCAGCTTTTCTTGGCTACTGACTATGTATTTCATCAATGTTTCTCTGTATAGCCTTCTTTTTTTCCCAAAAACTGGGATAGTGGCATAAGACATATCTAGCTGCAGGGTACCTCTCAACTTATCCCCCCAAGACCGGAATAGAAACATTCCATACTTAGGAGGGATGTCTGCAACTACCACATCCATTACCATGCTCTTCGTAGGAATCTGAACCAAGGTGATGCATAGGTCCTTGATCAAACCAATACATCTAACTTTACTGGAGTCAAATGAGTGTAAATCCTTGTAAGGTCTGGTGACCTCCAGTCCCATTTTATCCATCACTGCTTTAGGCATCAGATTGTGGGAAGCACCCGAATCCATCATAGAGTTATGCAAGATCAGGTCATGTATGTTTAAACTGATGTAAAAAGGAACGACATCACCATTATCGTCTCAGCCATCTACTTCAGGTCCAAACAAAAGTTCAGGTTGATCATCTGTAAGGTTCACAGTATCAGAATGGTTTGTTGATCCAATGGTTAAGGCCTTCGTGCCTATGTCAGGTTTAATGGTCAGTACTTTAATCACTTGTGAATGATAAACGTCTTTGTTCATCAACTCAGAAAGTGGAATGGGAATTTTTACTTTAGTTAAATCCCCTTCAAGGCTAAAAGGTGTAGGAGCTCTGCCTTGCCTCATGAATTCTGGTTTGTCCACCACACTCTTCTGGCCAGAAGTACTTGGTGGATGAATAGGTGAAACCTCGGGCTGTGACGATATTTTCAGAATAGTAAGGTTTTTCTTCGCAGGAACTTCGGTAGTGCCTTTTTCAGGAATCTTCTTGGCAGATGGCTCAGAGGCCTTCTTGGTTTCGAATACCTTCTTTGTTTCAATCATATTTTTTGGGGAACCCCCTTCTGTCTTTTTACTCCGTAGATTATACTGCCGGTGTACCTCCAAAATGACATTTTTGAAGGCCTGTTGTTCTGCATCTTCGGCGTCTTCACATACTTTTGTTTGATTGAGAAGAAAAAGTTATTGCTCTTCTTGGGTAAGGAAAATAACTTCGTTATCGTGAATGCCCATGAGATTTATGTGAGTATCCTCTAGTTCCTCAATCACTTCCTCCCCTTCATCAGCATAATTTTCTTGTAGGGGAGGTCTGATCTGCTGATCCGGACCTCTTTGCTCTCTTTGATCCCTAGGATCTCTCTGTCTGATTTGAGGAGGGTTTCTCCTGAAGTTAGGATTCCGAACCTGAGGAGCAGGTGGGTTGTCTCTTGGAGGATTTCTTTTTGACACGGTAAGTCTTTCCATCATTCTTTCCATGGCTCTGGCCAAAGAATCCAGTTTGGAATCTGAGGTTGATGTGGAAGGTTCATCTTTAATTGTGACTCTCCTCTATGACCTCTGACGTGCCCTTTTTGCCAACAAATTGGCTTCCACACTTATTGCACTTTTCTGTATATCTTCCAGGGTGGTAGAATTTCTTTCCCTTAGTTGGTATGACATATCAATGTCAAAACCATCAGGGAATTTTATCAATGCCAAACCCTGTGGAGGTTTGATTTCGGCTGGGATTGCATTGTACAGGTTATTGAAACGTATGCAGTAATATTGTACTGTCTCACCTTGATTTCTTCTAATATTTTCGTATTCTGACAATATTTGGAGAGGGTTTTTCTTTACCTCCCATCTGTCTAGAAAACTCCTTTGGAATGTGGTAAGGTCAAGGACTGAGGTGGCATGCAAACCTTTGTACCATTTTTTCACATCACCTGTCAAACTTTGGGCAAACAATCTCATTTGAATGTCAGCCTCATCTACTTCATGCAGATCATAATAATCATTCATTTTATCAATGTGTTGTTGGGCATTTAAAGGTCCTATTGCATCGAACTGTGGAAGTCTCGTTTGATAGTCTTGGGGCATGGCATGAAGAGGCGCAGCCAACACCAAGGGAGCATATCTAGCTGCCATGATGGGTGGAGGAGGTGGGATAACAAACTGGATGATCAGTGAGGTTGCGGCTAAGGATGAGGACGAGGAGGGACTAGATAGCACCGAGTGAGTGGTTTGCGGTTTAGTGGTGGGAGACAGAACTTCAGGGATTTGGGGTTGCAATAAGGTTGGGTCAAGAATGATTCTACTGACAAAACTATTGGACCGTGTTCTAACCAGGCTTTATTGGGAAAAGGTATCAAAGTCAGGGTTTTCAAAGGTAACGGGTTCCCCTAAAAAGGAAAGGGACTTACGCAAAGGAAGATGACTGACTGAGCCTTCAGCTACGGTCTTTTTCCTAAGCAATTCTTCTGGGTTATCTATCACTATCGTAGGTTCTAGGTCTGAATGAGATCGAGTATAGACTTTCTTGGGAGCCAGATTTCTTTTTTATTTTTATATATATATTTTTCATTTTATAAGTCTGAAAGTAATATGTACAAATTTTAATCAACCTCTAAACATCACTTTCTTTTCAAATTTGCAATTTTTTCATGAACAGACTTTCTCTTTAGGGAAAGAAAATGTGAAGTTATAAATTTTATGTTCGTCCCCAGTGGAGTCGCCACTATGTTAGCACTCTGTAAATTTCCAAGAGGTTGACAATGGAAGAAATCCACAAAATGTAACTTTATCCAACCGCTTTTGAAGCTGGGATCTAGCCCTTCCAACTTCAGAGAGGGATCTCTCTATATGATTTAGCTATGTTTCAAATTTCAAATATTAGGCTAGGTAAATAAATAATTTAGTTTTTGTTGTAGTGTTTGTAGAGTTGGTTGAGACAGTCTACACATCCATTGGGCTATGGGGTCTGTGTCTTGAGTAAAATATGAAATACAAACCAGAAACGCAAAGGGAAAACTTTCACAGGGCGAGATAATGTAATCACTGGATTTTTAGTAGCATAAATGATGGATAGCAGAAAAGATGAGAAAGATAATTTCAACAAAGAAGCAGTTAAGAATTTCTTTATTGAAAACACCAGAAGATAAAACACTAAAATCTTTCGAGTCAAAAACAAGGTATACGAGATAAATCCTGCAACGTTCGTTCCTTCTAAAGATTAGATCCAGAAAACAATATGATAACAAAGAGATAATAACATTCAACTTAGAGAGAGAAACATCACCAGTGAATACATGCAAGAATCCTGTAAAAGTGCCTCCTTTTTATTAATGGAAGATCTCTTCAAAAATATTACAGTCTGATAGCGTCGGGGTGTGAAGATCAACAACCCTCAATACTTCAAAAGGTGAAGTATTTATAACTCAAATTACAAACGATCCTGTCACTAATGACCAGGACGTGATAAATCTATTTTTAGCCTAACTAACTTAACAAATTTCCTAAATCTAGGAAATGCTTGATGATGTGGTGTAACTGCACGCTGACTTCTGGGTTGGTCGTTGATGAAGCCTCTGCACGACCTCTTCTGACTGGACAAATGACTGGACTGGGACAGCTATTCTACAAATCAATCAGATCATAGAGTTCCTCCCATCTAAGATGACTGGGCACATTGACTTTGAGCAGCCTTCGATACACTTCGTCCATTTTCGTGTACTTGGCGAATGTAGGCTTGGTGAGGAAGATGTATTGAATCTCATGTTCGATATTGATGTCCCACTAGAGGGCATCTAGGAATGCCTTGACAGTGATGCTCCCTTGAATTCCTGCAAACTTTGAACTGTCTTTAGCCACATCGGCCAATCTCTTATTGTAGTCTGGGAGTGTCATCAATTTATCATTTATTACCTTCAGACCAGGAAGACCTTTCTTCTGGAGAGCTTCAATCTTGCTGAAGAACCTTTGTACCCCTAGGTCCATGGCCTGAACCTTTTCTTCCAGCTGAAGCATTAATCCTCTCTTGTTCAAAACTCTTTTGACCTCAAGGATGGTCTCTGTTCTATCTTCGATTTTCAGCTCTTCCAGTTCTTCCTTGGTCTTAGAATTTAAGAACTTGATGATCTCGTTTGCCTGTGTTGGCATTTCTCCCAATTCTGATCTGATCTTCTCAATGGCCTGTTTACTTCTCTGTACCAATTCATTCTGCTCAAACATGATCTGTACCATGGGCCATATCTCATTCATGGACTTGGTGATGTCAGTCCATATACTTTCTTTAACCTCGGCCAAAGTTTTTCCTGCCACTGTTTGTTTCCGGAGCTGCTGTAACTCCTATTTGAGCTGATCTATCACCTGCTTTTCTTTGAAGAGGCTGGTCTAAAATGAATATTTGAGTTCCTGAAGGTTCTCAATATCCTTTTTTAGCCTGCTGATCTCTATCTCCTACATGTTCAACTTTTCCATAGACTTAGCCAGGTCGGCTATCTTCTCCAGGGATGTCAATGGAGTTGTTGATGGGACCTCTATCACTGGTGTTGTGCTCACTCCTAAAATTGGAATAGCACTCAATGGAATGACCTCCATTGGTTTCAATAGCTCTTTCTATTCTAATAGTTTTTCCATCTCAGCCTCCATCTCCTTTAGCTGTGCGTTCTGCTCCATGAGTAGCTTAAGCATTTCATCTTTCTCTCCTTCTTTCTCTGCCATCTCCTTCGCCTGCAAATCCTCTGTGGGCAGGAGCTTCAGTTGTTTCCCCAAGGAGGCTATGTCAGCATTCTTCTTCTTTATCATTTCCTCAGTTGCTTTCACATTTGCAGGATCATAACCGATATTGAGGACCAGCTCCTCCAAAGTCTTGATCCTATTGTCCTTGGCAAAGGACGATACCTTCTCCAACTTGAGTTGTGTTTGAACATTGTTCAGGGACACTCACAGTTTGGACGTAGTAGTGGAAGCATGCACCAGCGTGTAAAAGACCATTTCCTCCGTCTTCTTGTGCAGATCCATCTGATCAGCCAGATGCACGTCCTTCATCTGGAATTCAAAGGTGGCCCTCTTGTAGTCAATGATCACTTTTGGATCTGGTATCTGTGCCTGGAGGAATGCCATATTCATTCTTCCCTTCTCGGTGTCAAATGTTGATAGAAACCTATGTTGTACAGTCGACGTCTGCTTCTAGAACTGGGCGCAAGTACTGTTGGTCAGGGTCTGGTTCCTTTTCTTGATCAGCTCATACTTCTCGAAGATACTCAGCTTCGGTCCCACCTTGCCTGGCTGGGTGGTCAATGGAGAATCTATGGATTTTTTCATCACTGCTAAGGTTATGGCCTTATGGAGGCTCGAACCGAAGGGTGGCCTATCAACCTTGGTCACTGTTGTAGACAGGGCTTCTTTTTCTTCGATCGGGCCAGGAACTGACATAGTCTTAGGCCTCTTAGTATGTAGTTGGAACTCTTCGGATGATACCTCCGTGACAGGAGGAGATAAATCTTGTCGAGGCCTTTTCTCCTTCAGGACCTGTGGCATGGCTGTTTGAGATACAGTGGCTGGGGGATTCTGCTATTGTACTTCAACCAATGTGTTGGGCTCCCAGGCTGTCTGATTTGAAAACTTCTCAACTTCAGTCCTAGAATCATGAATATATGGGATGTTTTTGTTCTTCACCCTCATCTCTAAGATGATCCCACATGGATCGTAATTCCATGGGAAGCTCGTGAAGAACTTCATTTCCATCATCATTCTGTCTGCTTCTTCCCTAGCGCCATGATTGTTGCAGATGAAGGAGCCAATCTACCCCTTGATTCTAAGCTACTACTTTTTCTTCAGTGACACAAAATGGATATCATCGAAATTTATAATTTTCCTTATATATTCCAAAGAAAAAATTCTGACAAGGAGATACTTGGGCAACTTATACGGTGCCAACTCACACCCGTATACTCTGATCTCGATGTAGTCTTGATACAAATACCAGTTCGTTGTTTTTGTGTTATCCAAGAGATGTAGGATCCTCTGAACTTCATCGTTTATCCGAGGCTCGGGCCTGTCGCCTAGCATACTTACCACAGGGTGGTAGAACTGATCAATGAACTCCTTGAAACTGAACTCAGTGGAGTTGTGTTTGAGAAAGGAGGTCCATGCTGTCACTGCCTGAGGTCTACCATCTCCATCCATCTTCTGCATGGAAAAGCCAAATTTGTCTGCCTGGAAGAAGACGAACAAGTATGCTAATATGGATGAGTATCTGAACATGCCTTCCATGGTGAAATTCACGAACTACTCGTGAATATTGTCCACCAGAAAAGTGCTGAAATCAAACTGGGTGGTGGGATTTTCATCGACAGAGAAGACGGATAGAAAGCCCAGAATGGGTTCATCAATCCACTGATCAAAATAGTATCCTAACAAAGCACAAAGGGATGAGATGATCTGGTTCCCTTTAGTCGAGAACATGGAGGAAGGGTAAGGAGGATTTGTGGAGGGGAATTGAGTGGATGGGGGAAGGAAAAGCTCGAATATTTGAGCTCTTTGAGGGAAAGTCATTTTCTGGTATAATTCGGTAAGAATTTCCAGGTTGAAGGGTGATGCAGAGTCGACTAGGGGGATTTGCATCATCTAGTCAATGGATTCGAGTGTGATATGGAAAACAATCTCTCCGGATAAGGAGATGATGGCTCTTTGCTCGGGAATGTAGTGGGCTTGGCATTTAAGAGCGAACTCCGGGAAAGGATGAATCTGAGGAAAGAGGTAAAGGGGTAAATTGGACTCCCAGAGTCTGATTTCATCGCTCTGGTCCAGGAAAACTTCCTTGAGCCACGACTGAAGGTCTACGAAATCAAAATCTCACTTGGTATCTACGATTAATCTATCTTTGTTGACCAATGGGATCCTATCAAGGTTGACAGGAGGCGGGAGAAACGGATTCTCCTCTCCTTCTACTTGTTTAGACTTTGGCACCATTTCTGCAACAATACCTGCAAGACAAACAACGTTAGTAGGGGCGACGGACTGTGGATGAAGGCAACTGACTATAATGGAGGAGTCAATAGTGTAAAAAACTCTCTGGTGCGATGAGTGGTAAATGGTGAGAAAAGGGAGAATGAGGGTAGTTTTGAGTAAACGGGTGTCCGTTGGGCGCGAGATATAGGTCAGCTGGATAACGGATAGGTTATCCAATAATAAATGGCCAACGGATCACTTAGTGTGAGATGGAAGGTGATGGTGACTGAGGGAAATAAGGATAGGCGATGTGGTGGCTATCAATTGGAGGTGAAGGTTATAGTGAGGGGGCTTGTCACAATCGAATGGGAGGAAGAACTGACAGAAGTTATGGGATGTGACTATTTCGGGAAAGGTGGGTGGTGACGTCCAGAGGTGATGGTGGTAAGTCATATAGCAGAGGACGATGGGACGTGGGGCCATTATATCATTTCCACGTATAAAGAGGGGCCCGCTAGAGGAAAGATACCATTTCAAACCCCCCCCCCCTCAGTTAAAGGCAGATTAGTCAGGGGGGTCTGAAATACATCTTGGGTCGTTGATCTGTATGCCTGCTTCTGAGCCGCAGATCTATGTGCGTTGTTTATAACACATTCTGGACCCCCCCCCTCCATTAAAGGTAGAACGGTCAGGGGGGTCCGTAATCCAATACTGATCGTAGATCTGAGCACTTGATCCTGGGCCGTCCAGATGCACGCAGGTCTTATCAGTGATTCCGGACCCCCCCGTTAAAGATAGAACGGTCGGGGGGTTCCAGAAAGGCTTGTCCACCATTGACCTGAACGTGATCATCTGGACCCTTGATACATGATCGAAGCATAATTGGGGGCGCGGAAACATACATGCGCCTAGAAAACTTAGGATAAGTGATTTTTCACGGGTTTTCTTCAAAACTTTCATGCCTACTGTTAGCACTTGGTAAATTTCCTAGAGGTTGAAAGAGAAGAAATCTACTAAGGTAACCTTATCCAACCGCTTTAAAGCCAAGATCTAGCCCTTCCAGCTTCAGAGAGGGATCTCTCTATAAGGTTTAACTTTGTTTTTTAATTTCAAGTATTAGGCTAGGTATATATACTGTAGGTTTTGTTGTAAAATATTTTTTGAAGTTGGTTGAGATAGTCTACACATCCATTGGGCTATGGGGTCTGTATTTAAACAAATATTAGATACAACCAGAAAAGCCAAAGAAAACCTTCACAGGGCGAGATAATACACTCACTGGATCTTTATAAATTAAAATGATGGACAGAAGAAAAGATCGGAAAATAACTTCAACTAAAAAGCAGTTAAGAATTTCTTAATTGAAGATATGGGAAGAAAACATTAAAATCTTCAGAATCGGAAACAGGGTATCAATGATAAATCCTGCAACATTACACTATTCATAAAGATTAGTTCCAGAAAATAAAATGATCACAGTGAAAGGAATACATTAAACTTAGAATATCAACGTCACCAGTGAAAATACGCAAGAATCCTGTAAATGCCTCTTCTTTATTAATGGTGGATCTCAAAAATGATACATTTTGATAGCAATAGGGTGTGCAAATCAACAACCCTCAATACTTCAAAAGATGAAGTATTTATAATTCAAAAATACAAGCGTTCCTGTCATAACTGATTAGGACGTGCTCATGCTATTTTAGTCTAACTAACTTAACTAATCAAAAATGGTTGATGACTCGATACAACTGTATGTTGAATTTCTGAGGTAGGCCGTTGGCGAGGTGCCTTCACAACCTCTTCTGACAGGACAGGTGACTGGATAGTGACAGCTCATCTGCTAATCTAGTAGATCACACAGTTCTTCCCATCTGAGATGACCTGGCACTATGACTTTAAGCAATCTCCGATACACTTCATCCATGTCTGTGTACTTAGCAAATGTAGGCTTGATGATGAATATGTGCTTAATCTCATGTTGGATACTAATATCCAACTGCAAGGCATCCATGAATGCTTTTCCTGTGATGCTTCCCTGTATACCTGCAAACTTGGAACTGTCCTTAGACACTTCAGTCAACCTTTTCTTGTAATCAGGGAGTGTCATTAATTTGTCATTAATGACCTTCATACCAGGCAGGCCCTTCCTCTGAAGAGCATCTATCTTATTGAAAAACTTCTGCACTCCTTGATCCATGACTTGAATCTTTTCCTCAAGCTGAAGCATGAGACCTCTTTTGGTTAGAACCCTTTTGACTTCCAATATAGTTTCTGTCCTGTCCTGAATCTTCAATTCTTCGAGTTCCTCCCTGGTCTTGGAATTCAGGAACCTTATGATTTCATTAGCTTGTGCTGGCATGTCTCCCAGCTCCATT
Organism: Picea engelmannii; assembly: GCA_009831015.1. Taxonomy (NCBI): domain Eukaryota; kingdom Viridiplantae; phylum Streptophyta; class Pinopsida; order Pinales; family Pinaceae; genus Picea; species Picea engelmannii. The sequence continues at coordinate 1,096,759 of ML780680.1, forward strand.
CTGATTTTCTCCACAGCCTGTTTTCTCCTCTCGAGCAACTCATTTTGTTCAAACATGATTTGAACCATTGGCCAGATTTATTTATGGACTTGGAAATATCTATCCACGCAATCTCTTTGACCTCATCCAAAGTCTTTCCTGCCATTGTCTGTTTCTAGAGTTGTTGTAACTCCTTCCTGATTTGCTCATTCACCTGTTTCTCTTTTGAAAGACTTGTCTAGAAATAAGTCTTTAGCTCTTGGATATTCTCCACCTCTTTCTTAAGCCTGCTGATTTCTGACTCTTGCAGGTTCATTCTCTCCATAGACTTGGCCAGGTTTGTTGTTCCCTCTGGTAGTGGCACAGATGCAGCAGATGGAACGGATGTCACTGTTGTTGTGCTCAATCCTACAATTGGGATAGCACTTAATGGGATGCCTTCCATGGTCTTTGCCTGCTCTTTCTCTTTGAGCAGTCTTTCCATCTCATCCTCCATCTCCTTTAGCTGAGAATTCTCCTCCATGAGTAACTTCAGCATCTCATCCTTTTCACCTTCTTTTTTGGCAATCTCCTTTGCCTGTGGGTCCTCTGTTGGAGGGAGATTTAGTTGTTTTCTTAAGGATGTGATGTCATCATTTTTCTTTTTAATCATCTCTTCGGCAGCCTTGACGTTCGCATGGTCGTAACCGAGCTTGAGGACCAGCTCTTCCAATGTCTTTATTATGTTGTCTTTCGTGAAAGATGATATTTTTTCCAGCTTAAGTTGGGTCTGGGCATTGTTCAAAGCTACCCAAAACTTAAATGCAGAAGCTGAAGCATGGGCCAAAGTGTGGAAAACCATTTCCCCAATTTAATTGTGCAGATCCATCTGATCTGTTGGATGCACGTCTTTCGCTTGAAACTCAAAGGTGGCCCTTTTGTAATCTGATATAACCTTGGGATCCGGCACTTGTGCTTGGAGGTAAGCCATATGCATCCTACATTTTTCAGTGTCAAATGTTGAAAGAAGCCTATGTTGAGCTGTGGATGACTGCTTCTGAAACTGGACATACGTGTTGCTAGTGAGAGTCTAGTTTTTCTTCTTGATCAAATCATATTTTTCAAAAATGCCCAATTTGGGCCCAGTCTTACCCGGTGGAGTATCTAAGGGAGAATCTGTGGATTTTAATGATGTTGTAATTCCCTTGTGCTGACCCGAGCCGAAAGGTAGAGTGACTGGCTTGACCCCTGTGGTGGTCATTGTGGTAGTAGAAACTTCCTGTTCTACTGTAGCACCAGGCGTTGAAACGGTCTTTGGCTTTTTGGAGTGTATTTGGAATTCTTCTGATGACACCTCTGTCACAGGAGGAGATGATTCCTGTCGGGGCCTCTTCTCCTTGGGAAACTGAGGTGTGGTAGTGGGTGGCGCACTTGTCGAGGGCCCCTTCTTTTCCACATCAATTGGTTGTTCCACGTCCATCAAAGTGTTGGGCTCCCATTCAGTCTGATTTGCGAATTTCTCGATCTCCGGCTTGGACTCATGAGCATAAGGGACATTCTTATTTTTCACCCTCATCTCCGAAATGATCCCGCATGGATCATAGTGCTAGGTGAAACTCATAGGGAATTTCATCTCCTTCAACATTCTATCTGCTTCTTCCCCAGCGCCTCGGCTATTGCAGATGAAAGGACCGATCTGCGCCTTGATTCTAAATTGTTGTTTTTTCTTCAGGGAAACAAAATGAATGTCATCTGAATTCATTATTTGCCTAATATATTCCAATGCAAAAATCCTTACCGAAAAATATTGAGGGAGTTTGTAAGGCGTCAATTCGCACCCGTAAACTCTGATCTTAGTGTGATTCTGATACAAGTACCAGTCTCCTGTCTTTGCATTGTCCGAGAGATGAAAAATTCTCCAGACTTCATCATTTATTCGTGGCTCAGGCATGCCACTCAACATACTTACCACAGGGTGGTAAAACTGGTCAATGAACACTTTGAAGTCGTATTCAACAGAGTTATGTTTCAGAAGAGAAGTCCACGTTGTGACTGGCTGGGGCCTCCCGTTGACGTCCATCTTCTGCATGGAGAAATTGAACCTGTCGGCTTGAAAATAGACGAACATGTAAGCCAGAATGGATGAATACCTAAACATGCCCTCTGTGGTGAAATTCACAAATTGTTCATGGATATTATTGGCCAAGAAGGTGTTGTAGTCGAACTGCGTGGTCGGCTGTTCATCATTTGAGAAGATGGACAGAAAACCCAGGATGGGCTCATCTACCCATTGATCAGAATAGTAACCAAGCAGAGCACACAGAGAAGAAATGATTTGATTTCCTTTGGTGGAGAACATGGAAGAAGGGTAAGGGGGATTGGTGGACGGGAGTGGAGTGGAAGTGGGGAGAAAAAGCTCGAATATCTGAGCTCTCTGAGGGAAAGTCATTTTCTGATATAGCTCGGTGAGGATTTCTAAGTTGAATGGGGACGCAGATTCCGCACGAGTAATTTGCATCATCTGGTCAATATCTTCGGGGTTGATGAAGAAAAGGACATCTCCATATGAAGAAATGATGGCTTTCTGGTCGGGGATGTAATGGGCTTGGCATTTGAGGGCGAATTCTGGGAAATGATGAATCTGGGGAAAGAGATACAGGGGCAAATTGGACTCCCAGAGTCCAATTTCGTCGCTCTGGTCCAAGAACACCTCCCGGAGCCATGACTGTAGATCAAAAAAGTCAAAACTGCAGATAGTGTCTGCTATCAATCGATCTTTATCGACCAAGGGAAATTTATCCAGGTCAACCGGAGGAGGAAGAAAAGGATTATCTTCCTCTTCCGCTTGTCTTGTCTTTGACACCATTTCAGCAACTGTACCTGCAATAAACAATATGTTAGTGGGGTCGACTAACTGCGGGTGAAAACGATGCGGAAGCAATGGAGGAATAGGAGGTTTCTGGCGCGACAGATGAATAACGAATGAAAGCGAAAACGGTAGTTTTATTCAAAAATTGGGGTGGGTTGGGCGCGGGAGATAGGTCAGCAGGATAACGGGTATGTTATTCTGTAATAAATGGACAACGGGCCACTAGGGATGAGGTGGCAAATGACGGTGGCCAAAGCATACGGATGAGTGACGTGGAGGAAGGTGATTGGAGGTAAAAGTCACCGAAGGGGGATGGTCATGAATGGAAAGGGTAAAGGCCTGACAGCCGGGACTGACAGCAGTTATGGGATGGGACTCAACCCGAGAACAAGTGGGACAAGTGGACTTAGTGGAGGATGACATCTTGGAGTGATGGAGGCTGTCAGATGGCATAAGGTGAAAATACTTCCAGACCAATAGGACAATGCCAACTGTAAAATGGGCCCGCTGCAAAGAATATTCTTTTCGGACCCCCCCCCCCTTTGATTAAAAGAAGAACACCAAGGGGGATCCAAAATCCATCGTGATCCATTGATTTGCATGCTGGTTTCCTGACCGCAGATCTTAGCGCGCTCCTTAATACCCATTCCGGACCCCCCCTTCCATTAAAGTCAGAACGGACGGGGGGGTCTGGAATCCAATGTGAACCTTAGATTTAAGCGCTCTTTTTTGAGCCATCCAGATGTGCGCCCAAGTTATTACCAATTCCGGACCCCCCCCCTCCGTTAAAGTTAGAACGGGCGGGGGGGTCTGGAATCCAATGTGGGCCGTGAATTCATGTGCTCTGTTCTAGACCATCCAGATCTACGTAAATATTATCGCCGATTCCGGAACCCCCCCCCCCCCCTTGGTTAAAAGAAGAACACTAGGGGGGGTCCGGAATGCTCCGTGAGCCGTTGATCTAAGCGCCATGATCTAGACCATTGGAAAGTGAATGAAGCATAGGTCGGGAGTGGAAAACGTCATGTGTAGGAAAAACTTAGGATTAGTGCCTTTTTATGGGTTTTTCCCAATTTTGTCATAGACACCACCAAGGGGACCTCATCTCAACTATGCTTAGGCAACGGAGACTTGATGTAGCATTTTCTTCAAGTGGGTTTTATTTGGGCAAGACAAGCAAAGTAATTAATCTACATTCTAACCTACTTTCACGAGACAAATAACCCAAATTAAACTGTTGGGTTAAGATATTATTCTTCCTAAGGGATATCTGACCAGGATTAGATGGTCTGATTAGATGTATTCACTAGTTCTAACCTAGGGGCTATCTGACCAGGATTAGACAGTCTAGTCAGATTTATTCACTAACCTATCAACATTAAAAATTTAAAAGAACTTGGTCATGCTTGAAAGGTATGACCAAGTTACTATTATTGCATGGGGCTTTTTGTTTCAATTCTTTTATGCCCTCTTTTCTATTTCTTTTTCTTTTTTCTTTTTTCTTTTCTTTTCTTTTATTTTTCTTTTCTTTTTCTTTTCTTTTTGCAAAATGAAAAATCAATTTCCAATAAGAATACTAGATACAGATAATATCCATAATATCCAAGTCATAAGTTGATTCCCATAATTTATGGGATGATAACAGCGGCTCCACCTGGGGATGGTACTTGCCCTGTTAAGTGCCAAGAATCCAGTTTCCTGTCATTCCAAACATATCTGTCTAGTAGCCTTAGTTGGTCTTATTCTCAGGAAAATTTTGAAAAACAGTGATCAACAGCTTAGGGCCTTCTCTTCAGGCTTCAACAAACTAATCGATGTTCTTCACTCAGAAAATGCAGGTAAAGACTGAAAATTAAAACGGGTATGTACAATGGAGAGTGATTTCTTCAATTCTCTTACTGAGGTGGGACATAATGTTTCAGCATTTTGCCATTCACAGGTGCTCCTGGCAGATCTGACCCATCGGCATTGTTTAGCAAAAAGGCATTGTTTCCTCTGAAAGCTTGGATCATGTAGGGCCTTGTCCACAGATGATCAAATTTCCCATGCTTTCCCTTTTCCTCGTTCCTGGCATCCCATCTCAACACCAGGTCTCCCAGCTCAAAATCATCCTCCTTGGTTCGTTTGTCAAAGATCTTCTTAATGTTCTCTTGGATGACCTATGTTTTGTTGAAAACATCCTCTCTAGTCTGTTGCAAATGAATCATCTGATTGATTCGTCTCTGGGAGTCATTTGGTTCAGCTTGCATCTCTTGAAGTAACTTCATGACAGGGACTCCCA
>ML780680.1:1101916-1124426 GCA_009831015.1 Picea engelmannii
GACATACCAATTGACCTTTTGGTGGTCAGTCTATCTTCCCATAAAGCAAATACCAGCTTATCATGCCATGATTTTTTATTCTCCTGCAATGTTTTCTTGATGATATTTACCAAAGTCTTGTTTGAGGATTCCGCCAACCCATTCCCCTGGGGGTAGTAGGCTGTGGAATGCCCCAAGCCAATGTGGTAATGACTGCAGAAATCAATGAGTTTCTTCAACCGAAAGGCAGCTGCATTGTCAGTAATGATCTTTCTAGGACAACCAAAACGGGATAAAATATTATTTTCAAGAAATTTGATAATAACAGAGTCAGTGGCTTGTCTGCTTGGTACAGCCTCGATCCATTTGGTAAAATAATCAGTGGCAGTAAGAATCCACCTGTGTTGGCATGAAGACGAAGGGTGTATTTATCCAATGAAATTGAGTCCCCATTGCTGGAAAGGAGCTTCTACTGAAATTGGTTTAAGAGGTAGGGGAAGGAGTTTCCTTTTACCCTCAAACAGTTGACACTGGTGACATGCTGTTACTTTCTGATGTACATCTGCAAACAAGGTGGGCCAGTAAAATCCAACTCTGAGTATTTTGTTGGCTGTAACCTTCCAGTTCAAATGGCCACTACATTCTCCTGCATGAAACTCCTGCAACACTTTATCAGCTTCATCTTTCAGTAAACAATTTAAAAGAATACCTGCAGGGTCTTTCCATTACAAATTTCCTTCTAGAATACAGAATTTCAATGCCTTCAACTTCAAAAATCTAGCTTTAGTTTTAGTTAAACCAGGGGGAGCTTGTAAATTTTGTAGAACAAAAATGAGGTCTGCATACCATGGAGAGTTTATAAAAACCTCTCTAACGTTTGGAGTCGCCATCTCGCCCTGTTCGTCTGCTACATCTAGAAAATTAATGTCAAGAGCTTGAAAGTTCGATTCAGCCATCAATTTGGCAAGGCCTTGGCCTTTGATCAGTTTTGTGGGCTTGATTTCTATGTCCTATTCTAGAATAACTGCAATCCATTTTCCCCTTCTCCCATCAGGGTTGTCTTGTGTCAAGATATCTTTTACTACCGCGTTTGGAACATAAGCTATGGTGTGAGAATGGAGAATATAGACCCTGAAGTCCTTGATAGCCTTTACCAAAGCAAAAGCTTGTTTCTCCATGATATTGTAGTTCAGTGCAGCATCTCTTAAAGCTTTGTTGAAGAAAGATATGGGTTGTTCATACCCTTCACTGTTCTTCTGCAGTAATACAGTTGCTATAGCATGCTCAGATGCGAAAGAAAAAACATAGAAATCTTTAGTGAAATCGGGACTAATCAAAACTGGGGCTTCTGTGAGTGCTCGTTTGACCTGTTCGAAGGATTGTCTGGACTCGGAGTCCCATTTTATTTTTGCATCCTTTTTAAGCATGTTTGTAATGTTTCGGAGGAGCTCGGCTAGATTAGGAATGAATCTGCGAAGAAAGTTGATTTGCCCTATAAAAGATTGTAGTTCTTTTAGATTTCTTGGGTGTTCTAACTTTAGTATGATAGCCTCTATTCTGTTGGGGTCAATTCTGATTCCCTCTTTTGAGATGATGTGTCCCAGCAGTTTTCCTTCTTCTAACCCAAAAAGACACTTCCTGGGATTTAAAGAAATCCCGAACCTTCTACACTTTTCGAAAACTTTTCTAAGGTGTCGCAGGTGTTCATCATCAGATTAGGAAAACACAGTCACGTCATCTAGATAAACGACAATAAACATTTCTGACTCTTCTACGAAGGCAATGTCCATTTCCCTCTAGAAGGTGGCTCCTGCGTTCATCAGACCAAAAGGCATCTTCACGTACATGAAAGTGCCCCATGGTGTGGTGAAAGCGGTTTTTTCCTGATCGTCTGGGTGAACTAGGACCTGGTTGTAGCCTGAGAAACCATCTAACAGAGAAATCCGACTGGACCCGACCACTCTTTGTAGGAGGTGATCCATTTTAGGCAAGGGGTAATTATCCTTCAAGGATGCTTTGTTCAGATTTCAGAAATCTATGCAGAGTCTGATTTCCCCGGTTTTCTTGTGTGTAGGGACTAAATTAGAAACCCACTTAGAGAAACGTAGTGGGACTATTATCTTGGCATCATACATTTTCTTAATCTCTTTTTCTATCAAGGGAAGCAACTTGGGATTTATCCTCCTAAGTTTCTGCCTAAACGGTTTCTGGTCTTCCTTTATGGGAATCCTGTGTTGTATGATGCTGGTATCATAGGCTTTCAAATCTTCATAGCCCCAGGCAAAAACGTCTGAATATTCTTTGAAGAGCTCAATGTACTTAAGCTTTTGTTCTGGGGGTAAAGATTTGGACAGTTTAACCATCCTAGGTTTCTCTTCAGTTCCTATATTGCAGTCTTCTACCTCTTGACCATGGGCTTCTATTTTTGGTTTTTTAGCTACATCGTCATTGTCAAACAGATCTTCTAAAGGGACAAGCCCTCTAGGTAAAATATTGCTTTTCAATTGTAAAAATTTGGCATCCATTTCGTCATCCCCTAACTCTCCTGAATCTACTGTATCGTTTGTATCTACTGTATTTACAGTATTAACACTATCTATTTCAATCTCAGAATTATTTACATTTTTGTTTTCATTTTCTAAATCTATGTTTGTACATTCAAAATCGTTCTTGCATTGCAGAAAATCTTCTATCTGATCGTCATTTCCAAACACTTTCCAGTACCTGATATTATCAGGTACTGACAGTCTACATTTCACCTCAACAGTGTATGGGCGAGTTTGGCGGAAAGGAATCTTGCAGGAGGCAGCTGACGTGGCCAACCCGTCGGCCAGAATATTATGTCCTCTCGGCATTACCTGCAAGTCAACCTCATTAAAACACTTCAAAGCGTCGAGAGCAGCATTTCGGTAGGCTCTAAGGCGTGGGTGTTTAGAAACATACTCACCTTTAATTTGTTTGATTATTAATTCAGAGTCCCCCCTTACCATTATTTTCTTAGCACCAACTTTTTTCAACAGCTTCAGACCGATCATTAAAGCTTCATATTCAGCAATGTTGTTAATGCACTGGAAATTCAGTTTGTAGGACTGATTCTCTGAATACCTGTTTCGATGATTATGCAGCCAGACTCCAGCTCCTTCTCCTTCTTTACTCACAGCCCCATCAAAATCCATACTCCAGAAATCAGCGGGGAACTCTTCAGTGATTACATTTTTCATCTTTGTTGCCTCACTGTTTTCTGGACCTTCATTTTGACTAGCTACCTCTTCTGCCAGCTGAATTTCTGGCTCTTCAGTATCACCATCATTGTACAAGATGAACAAATCTAAATCGGAATGAGCAGAGTAAAGGGGGTAATTGTGAGGTTTCTCTTGACTGCTGACCATATACTTCATTAGTGTTTCTCTGTATAACCTCCTCTGTTGCCCGAACACTGGTATAGTAGCGTAAGACATATCCAGCTGCAAGGTTCCTTTCAACTTTGCTCCCCAAGACTGGGACAGCAACATACCATACTTTGGCGGGATATCTGCAACTAGCACATCCATTACCATGCTTTTCGAAGGGATCTAAACCAGGGTGATGCAGAGGTCTTTAATCAAACCAATACATTTGACTTTGCTGGAGTCGAATGAGTGTAGATCTTTGTAAGGCCTGGTAACCTCCAATCCCAATTTTTCCATTACTGCTTTAGGCATTAGATTATGTGAGGCACCTGAATCCAGCATGGCATTATGCAATATCAGATCATGTATGTTCAAATTGATGTAAAATGGAGCTACATCACCAGTATCGTCTCGACCATCTACTTCAGGTCCAAAAAGGAGTTTGGGATGATCGTCAGTGAGGTTCACAGTGTCTGAATGTGTCACTGATCCAATAGTCAAGGCCTTGGTGCCTATGCCAGGTTCAATGGATAATTCTTTTAGTACCTGTGAACGATAACCGCCTCTACTCATCAACTCTGTAAGTGGGATAGAAATTTTAATTTTGGCCAATTCTGCCTCCAGGCTAAAGGGCGCAGGAGTTCAGGTCTGACTCGTTGTTTCTGGTTGATCCAACATATTCTTCTGCTCAGAAGTAATGGGTGGATTAAAAGGTGACACTTCGGGCTGTGCTGGTCTTTTCAGTATGGTGATGTTTTTCTTCACCGGAGCATCAGTTTTACTCTTCTCAAAAGATTTTTCAGCAGTGGTCTTCTCAGGAGTTTTTTCACCAGTAGTCGGCTCGATGGTTTTCTCTGTCTCAGCTACCTTCTGCGTTTCGGTTGTCTTTTTCGAGGAATTTCCTTCTATCTTTTTGCTTCGCAGATTGTATTGACGGTGCACCTCCAAAATAGAGTTTTCAAAGGCCTGTTGTTCTGCATCCTCGGCCTTCTCACTTACTTTGGTTTGATTTAGCAGAAAGAGTTCCTGCTCTTCTTGAGTAAGTAAAATGGCCTCGTTTTCATGAATGCCCATGAGGTTGATATGAGTGTCCTCCAATTCCTCAATTACTTCCCCTCCTTCATCAGCATAGTTTTCTTGCAGGGGAGGTCTGATCGGCTGATCAGGACCTCTCTGATCCCTTTGATCTCTTTGATCTCTTTGATCTCCTTGATCTCTTTGCCTGATTTGAAGAGGGTTTCTCCTAAAATTGGGGTTTTGAATCTGAGGGGCAGGTGTGTTGTCTCTCGGAGGATTTCTGTCTGACACAGCGATCCTTTCCATCATTAGTTCCACTGCCCTGGTCAAAGAATCTAATCTGGAATCTGTGGCTAACGTGGAAGGTTCTTCTTTGATCGTGACTCTCCTTTATGTCCTTTGACGTGCCCTTTTCGCCAACAGATTATCCTCCACACTAATAGCACTTTTTTGCATGTCTTCAAGGGTGGAAGCATTCATTTCTCTTAATTGGTAAGACATGTCAGCATCAAATCCATCAGGGAATTTAATCAATGCCAAACCCTGGGGAGGTTTGATTTCAGTTGGGATTGCATTATACAAGTTGTTAAAATGGGTGCAATAATCTTGGATAGCTTCACCTTGATTCCTTTTAATATTTTCGTATTCAGACAGTATTTGGAGGGTTTTTCCTTACCTCCCATCTGTCGAGAAAACTTCTCTGAAACGCGACAAGGTCAAGAACTGAGGCGGCAGGTAAATCTTTGAACCATTTTTTGACGTCCCATGTCAGACTCTGGGCGAAAAGTCTCATTTGAACGTCGACTTCGTCAACTTCTTGCAAATCAAAGTAGTCGTTCATTTTATCCACATGTTGTTGTGCACTTAATGTTCCGGTTGCATCGAACTATGGAAGCCTAGTCTGGTAGTCTTGGGGCATGGCATGTAGCGGTGCAGCCAACACAAAAGGGGCATATCGAGCTGCCATGACGGGTGGAGGAGGTGGGACGATGACCTGGATGGTTGGAGAGGTAGCGACGGAAGACGAAGTCGATGAAGGACTGGGCGGAGCGGAGGTAGTAATTTGTAGTTTACTCGTAGGAGACAAGACTTCATGGGTTCGGGGTTGCAACACAGTTGGATCAAAGACAAGCTTAGACACGAAGTTTTCAGACCGTGTTCGGGCTAGGTTTCGAGGTGGAAAAGGATCAAGATCAAGATTTTGAAAAATATCTGGTTCTCTGGAAAAGGAAGGAGACTTATGAAGAGGAGTATAACTCGTTGAACTGGTAGCTAAGGTCTTTCGCCTCAACACTACTCTGGATTATCTATCACTGTGGGGGGTTCTGGGTCTGGATGAGATCGAGTGTGAACTTTCTTGGGAGCCAGAACTCTTTTTGGTTTATATATATATATATATATATATATATATATATATATTATGGTGAAGGAAACTAGGGGAGATTTCTAAGTTGATGTCGTCTAGCTTCCAATTGTTCCTGAGTAGTTATGTCGTGTTCAATGGCTGCCCATGAACGTTCGAGTTCTTCCCGGTTATTGCCAGTTTTGAGGATTATGTCAAAAAGGTTTGAAGCAATATGCATTTGATTCGATATTCCGGGCTCGATATTAGGTTGTACTGCTGCAGGGACAATCATAGAGGAACAGTAAGAGTGGGAAAAGGTTCAAATAGGTATTCTGGAAATAATATGTACAGTAATCAACCTCTAAACATTACTTTCTTCTCAGAGTCAAACTTTCTTTAGGGGAAAGAAGTCGTGAGATTGTCAGTTTTAGTTACGTTCCCCAGTGGAGTTACCAATTATGTTAGCACTTGGTAAATTTCCTAGAGGTTGAAAGAGAAGAAATCTACTAAGGTAACCTTATCCAACCGCTTTAAAGCCAGGATCTAGCCCTTCCAGCTTCAGAGAGGGATCTCTCTATAAGATTTAACTTTGTTTTTTAATTTCAAGTATTAGGATAGGTATATATACTGTAGGTTTTGTTGTAAAAGAGTTTTTGAAGTTGGTTGAGACAGTCTACACATCCATTGGGCTATGGGGTCTGTATTTAAACAAATATTAGATACAACCAGAAAAGCCAAAGAAAACCTTCACAGGGCGAGATAATACACTCACTGGATCTTTATAAATTAAAATGATGGACAGAAGAAAAGATCAGAAAATAACTTCAACTAACAAGCAGTTAAGAATTTCTTAATTGAAGATATGGGAAGAAAACATTAAAATCTTCAGAATCGGAAACAGGGTATCAATGATAAATCCTGCAACATTACACTATCCATAAAGATTAGTTCCAGAAAACAAAATGATCACAGTGAAAGGAATACATTAAACTTAGAAGATCAACGTCACCAGTGAAAATACGCAAGAATCATGTAAATGCCTCTTCTTTATTAATGGTGGATCTCAAAAATGATACATTTTGATAGCAATAGGGTGTGCGAATCAACAACCCTCAATACTTCGAAAGATGAAGTATTTATAATTCAAAAATACAAACGTCACTGTCATAACTGATCAGGACGTGCTCATGCTATTTTTAGTCTAACTAACTTAACTAATCAAAACTGCTTGATGACTCGATACAAATGTATGTTGAATTTCTGGGGTAGGCCGTTGGCGAGGTGCCTTCACAACCTCTTCTGACAGGACAGGTGACTGGATAGTGACAGCTCATCTGCTAATCTAGTAGATCACACAGTTCTTCCCATCTGAGATGATCTGGCACTATGACTTTAAGCAATCTCTGATACACTTCATCCATGTCTGTGTACTTAGCAAATGTAGGCTTGATGATGAATATGTGCTTAATCTCATGTTGGATACTAATATCCAACTGCAAGGCATCCATGAATTCTTTTCCTATGATGCTTCCCTGTATACCTGCAAACTTTGAACTGTCCTTAGACACTTCAGTCAACCTTTTCTTGTAATCAGGGAGTGTCATTAATTTGTCATTGATGACCTTCATACCAGGCAGGCCCTTCCTCTGAAGAGCATCTATCTTATTGAAAAACTTTTGCACTCCTTGATCCATGACTTGAATCTTTTCCTCAAGCTGAAGCATGAGACCTCTTTTGGTTAGAACCCTTTTGACTTCCAATATAGTTTCTGTCCTATCCTCAATCTTCAATTCTTCGAGTTCCTCCCTAGTCTTGGAATTCAGGAACCTTATGATTTCATTAGCTTGTGCTGGCATGTCTCCCAGCTCCATTCTGATTTTATCCATAGCTTGTTTGCTCCTCTCGAGCAACTCATTTTGTTCAAACATGATTTGAACCATTGGCCAGATTTCATTTATGGACTTGGAAATATCTATCCACACAATCTCTTTGACCTCAGCCAAAGTCTTTCCTGCCATTGTCTGTTTCTGGAGCTACTGTAACTCCTTCCTGATTTGCTCATTCACCTGTTTCTCTTTTGAAAGACTTGTCTGGAAATAAGTCTTTAGCTCTTGGAGATTCTCCACCTCTTTCTTAAGCCTGCTGATTTCTGACTCTTGCAGGTCCATTCTCTTCATAGACTTGGCCAGGTCTGTTGTTCCCTCTGGTAGTGGCACTGATGCAGCAGATGGAACGGTTATCACTGTTGTTGTGCTCAATCCTGCAATTGGGATAGAACTTAATGGGATGCCTTCCATGGTCTTTGCCTACTCTTTCTCTTTTAGCAGTCTTTCCATCTCAGCCTCCATCTCCTTTAGCTGAGCATTCTGCTCCATGAGTAACTTCATCATCTCATCCCTTTCACCTTCTTTTTCACCTATCTCCTTTGCCTATGGGTCCTCTGTTGGAGGGAGCTTTAGTTGTTTTCTTAAGGATGCGATGTCAGCATTTTTATTTTTAATCATCTCTTTGGAAGCCTTGACGTTCACATGGTTGTAACTGATCTTGAGGACCAGCTCCTCCAACGTCTTTATTCTGTTGTCTTTCGCGAAAGATGATATTTTTTCCAGCTTAAGTTGGGTCTGGGCATTGTTCAAAGCTACCCGAAACTTAGATGCAGAAGCTGAAGCGTGGGCCAAAGTGTGGAAAACCGTTTCCCCGGTTTGCTTGTGCAGATCCATCTGATTTGCTGGATGCACGTCTTTCTCTTGAAACTCAAAGGTGGCCCTTTTGTAATCTGATATAACCTTGGGATCCGGCACTTGTGCTTGGAGGTAAGCCATATGCATCCTACCTTTTTCAGTGTCAAATGCTGAAAGAATCCTATGCTGAGCTGTGGATGACTGCTTTTGAAACTGGGCATACGTGCTGCTAGTGAGAGTTTGGTTTTTCTTCTTGATCAAATCATATTTTTCAAAAATGCCCAATTTGGGCCCAGTCTTACCCGGCGGAGTATCTAAGGGAGAATCTGTGGATTTTAATGCTGTTGTAATTCCCTTGTGCTGACCCGAGCCGAAAGGTAGAGTGACTGGCTTGACCCCTATGGTGGTCACTATGGTAGTAGAAACTTCCTGTTCTACTGTAGCGCCAGGCATTGAAACGGTCTTTGGCTTTTTGGAGTGTATTTGGAATTCTTCTAATGACACCTCTGTCACAGGAGGAGATGATTCTTGTCGGGGCCTCTTCTCCTTGGGAAACTGAGGTGTGGTAGTGGGTGGCGCACTTGTCGAGGGCCCCTGCTTTTCCACATCAACTGGTTGTTCCACGTCCATCAAAGTGTTGGGCTCCCATTCAGTCTGATTTGCGAATTTCTCGATCTCCGGCTTGGACTTATGAGCATAAGGGACATTCTTATTTTTCACCCTCATCTCTGAAATGATCCCACATGGATCGTAGTGCCAGGTGAAACTCATAGGGAATTTCATCTCCTTCAACATTCTATCTGCTTCTTTCCCTGCGCCTCGGCTATTGCAGATGAAAGAACCGATCTGCCCCTTGATTCTCAATTGTTGTTTTTTCTTCAGGGAAACAAAATGAATGTCATCTGAATTCATTATTTGCCTAATATATTCCAATGAAAAAATCCTTACCGGCAAATATTGAGGGAGTTTGTAAGGTGCCAATTCGCACCCGTAAACTCTGATCTCAATGTGATTCTGATACAAGTACCAGTCTCCTGTCTTTGCATTGTCCGAGAGATGCAGAATTCTCCGGATTTCATCATTTATTCATGGCTCAGGCATGCCACTCAACATACTTACCACAGGGTGGTAAAACTGGTCAATGAACGCTTTGAAGTCATATTCAATAGAGTTATGTTTCAGAAGAGAATTCCACGCTGTGACTGGCTGGGGCCTCCCGTCGGCGTCCATCTTCTGCATGGAGAAATTGAACGTGTCGACTTGAAAATAGACAAACATGTAAGCCAGAATGGATGAATACCTAAACATGCCCTCTGTGGCGAAATTCACAAATTGCTCATGGATATTATTGGCCAAGAAGGTGTTGTAGTCGAACTGCATGGTCGGCTGTTCATCGTTTGAGAAGATGGACAGAAAACCCAGGATGGGCTCATCTACCCATTGATCAGAATAGTAACCAAGCAGGGCACACAGAGAAGAAATGATTTGATTTCCTTTGGTGGAGAACATGGAAGAAGGGTAAGGGGGATTGGTGGATGGGAGTGGAGCGGAAGTGGGGAGAAAAAGCTCGAATATCTGAGCTCTCTGAGGGAAAGTCATTTTCTGATATAACTCGGTGAGGATTTCTAATTTGAATGGGGACGCAGATTCCACGCGAGTAATTTGCATCATTTGGTCAATATCTTCGAGGGTGATGAAGAAAATGACATTTCCAGATGAAGAAACGATGGATTTCTGGTCTGGGATGTAATGGGCTTGGCATTTGAGGGTGAATTCTGGGAAATGATGAATCTGGGGAAAGAGATACAGGGGAAAATTGAACTCCCAGAGTCCAATTTCGTCGCTCTGGTCCAGGAACACCTCCCAGAGCCATGACTGCAGATCAGAAAAGTCAAAACTGCAGATAGTATCTGCTATCAATCGATCTTTATCGACCAAGGGAATTTTATCCAAGTCAACCGTAGGAGGAAGAAAAGGATTCTCCTCCTCTTCCGCTTGTCTTGTCTTTGACACCATTTCAGAAATTGTACCTGCAATAAACAATATGTTAGTGGGGTCAACTAACTGCGGGTGAAAACGATGCGGAAGCAATGGAGGAATAGGAGGTTTCTGACACGACGGATGAATAATGAATGAAAGGGAAAATGCTAGTTTTATTCAAAAATTGGGGTGGGTTGGGCGCGGGAGATAGGTCAGCAGGATAACGGGTATGTTATCCTGTAATAAATGGACAATGGGCCACTAGGGATGAGGTGGCAGATGACGGTGGCGAAAGCATACGGATGAGTGACGTGGAGGCAGGTGATTGGAGGTAAAAGTCACCGAAGGGGGCTGGTCATGAATGGAAAGGGTAAAGGCCTGACAGCCGGGACTAACAGCAGTTATGGGATGGGACTCAATCTGGGAACAAGTGGGACAAGTGGACTTAGTGGAGGATGACATCCCGGAGTGATGGAGGCTGTCAGACAGCATAAGGTGAAAAGACTTCCGGACCAATAGGACAATGCCAACTGTAAAATGGGCCCGCTGCAAAGAATATTCTTTTCGGACCCCCCCCCTTTGATTAAAAGCAGAACACCAAGGGGGGGTCCGAAATCCATCATGATCCATTGATCTGTGCGCTGGTTTCCTGACTGCAGATCTTAGCGCGCTCCTTAATACCCATTCCNCCCCCCCCTTCCATTAAAGTCAGAACGGACGGGGGGGTCCGGAATCCAATGTGAACCTTAGATTTAAGCGCTCTTTTCCAAGCCGTCCAGATGTGCACCCAAGTTATTACCAATTCCGGACCCCCCCCCTCCATTAAAGGCAGAATGGGCGGGGGAGTCCAGAATCCAATGTGGGCCATGAATTCATGCGCTCTATTCTGGACCGTCCAGATCTGCATAAATATTATCGCCGATTCCGGACACCCCCCCCCCTTGGTTAAAAGCAGAACACTAGGGGGGGTTCAGAATGATCTGTGAGCCGTTGATCTAAGCGTCGTGATCTGGACCATTGGAAAGTGAATGAAGCATAGGTCGGGAGCGGAAAAATTCATGTGTAGGAAAAACTTAGGACTAGTGCCTTCTTATGGGTTTTTCCCAATTTTGTCATATACACCACCAAGGGGACCTCATCTCAACTATCCTTACGCAACGGAGACTTGATGTAGCATTTTCTTCAAGTGGTTTTTATTTGGGCAAGGCAAGCAAAGCAATTAATCTACATTCTAACCTACTTTCACAAGACAAATAACCCAAATTAAACTGTTGGGTTAAGATATTATTCTTCCTAAGGGATATCTGACCAGGATTAGATGGTCTGATAAGATGTATTCACTAGTTCTAACCTAGGGGCTATCTGACCAGGATTAGACAGTCTGGTCAGATTTATTAACTAACCTATCAACATTAAAAATTTAAAATAACTTGGTCATGCTTGAAAGGTATGACCAAGTTACTATTATTGCATGGGGCTTTTTGTTTTAGTTCTTTTATGCCCTCTTTTCTATTTCTTTTTCTTTTTTCTTTTCTTTTCTTTTCTTTTTCTTTTCTTTTCTTTTTCTTTTCTTTTTGCAAAATGAAAAATAAATTTCCAATAAGAACACTAGATACAGATAATATCCATAATATCCAAGTCATAAGTTGATTCCCATAATTTATGGGATGATAACACCTACACCACCAAGGGGTTAGTCGAACAGCATTTTAGGTATCCAAATCATGGTGCAACATTGATCATCAAACTGGTTCTTATTGAAAATGAAGCACTAAAGCAACTAGCCTATCTACTAACCTAGCTTCCTACGACAATTAACCCAGATTAGACTGTTGAGTTAAGAAATTACTCTACCCTGGGCCTATCTGACCAAGATTAGACTGTCTGGCCAGATTTATTCACTAATCTAACCTAGACACTTTGGCTAAGATTAAACTGTTTAGCCAAACTCAGTCACTACCCTATCAACATAAATTTAAAAATAACTTGGCCATGCTTAAAAGGTATGGACCAAGTTACTATTATTGCATGGGGCTTTTATTGAATTCTTTTATGCCCTCTTTTCTTTTATTTTTCTTTTTTCTTTTCTTTTTTCTTTTTCTTTTTTCTCTTTCTTTTCTTTTTCTTATTATTTGTAGAATGAAAAATCATTTTTCAACAAAAAATACTAGAGACAGATAATATCCCAGTCACCAGTTGATCCTATAACTTATAGGGTGATAACATGACCTTTCCAGCAATGGGGCCTAGATTTTATTGGAGAAATCCACCTTGCTTCTAGTGGGAAACACAGATGGATCCTAACTACCATGGATTTCTTTACTAAATGGATGGAAGCTATTCCCACCAGGAGTGCTTCCCACAAGGTAATCATTGGATTCCTGGAAGAACTCATCACAAGATTCGGCTGCCTAAGAAAGATTTTCACTGATAACGCAGCCTCTTTCAAGGTTGAGCCATTAGCCAATTTCTGTGAGCAATTCAGGATCAAACTAATCCACTCCACTCCATACTATCCCCAGGGCAATGGTTTAGCAGAGTCCTCCAACAAAAGCCTAATAAGGATCATCAAAAGACTATTGGAGGACAAAAAAAAGGCCTGGGATTCAAAGTTGAAATTTTCTCTATGGGCCGATCGGATGACCACAAAGAGATCTATAGGCATCTCCCCTTTCCAACTAGTTTATGGAGCAGAAGTTTTTTTCCCTTCTTAGTTAGCCATTCCTGTAGCAAAGTTCTTCTAGGATTATCAAGAAGAGCCTGATGACATGATCAGAAGTGTTCATCAATTGGTGGAAGTCCAGTAGGCCAGAGAGCAGGTAATGGATAGAATTCAGGACCATCAGCAGAAAGTCAAATTGGCTTTTGACAGGAAGGTCAAGAAGAAAGAGTTTGAGATCAGGGATTTGGTGCTTAAGTGGGATGCACCCATACAGGATAAGGGAAAACACAACAAGTTTGATGCCCTATGGATCGGGCCCTTCAAAATCTCTGAGGTTTTCTCAAATAACACGTACAGGTTGCAATATTTGGAGGGTGAAGAGGTTTTCAATATCCCAGTAAATGGGCATTTTCTAAAGAAATGTTTTGTTTGAGCCTTAGACGGCTCCTTTGTTTGTAAATATTGTCCTTTTGGTTCTTTGTTCATTTTCATTTTTTTTTTTCGACTTAGTAAATGACTCCATAGCCCAACAGAAGGCACTGAAGCTGCTAAATGAGTTCTTAGAGCATCACAGGGATGACTCTATCCCCCATGGAGCCTAATGTTAGCACCAATTCTTGCAAGCGGGGTGTTTTTTCCCGATTTCAGATCCTTGATGTAGAATGCGAAGAAATGGGGTGTGAAAACCCATCAAATGCGCTCTAGTCCAAGGCCCCAGCCTAAGCGTCGAGTGCAGCCCATAGGAGAACTCCATTTCAGGTTTTAAAATCAAGCGAGTGAGAAGTCTGATTTCAACGGCAAGGATAAATTGGTGAAGCAGATCGACGGTCGGCGGGAAATTGCAATTAATAGAGTTATGCCACAATTAGCGTAATGGATAGCGCTTATATTACATTCATCAAATGATCAAGACCATCCATCCAGAGGGATGCGTGGCGCGTGATTAGGATATGTCGCCACTTCGCCCATCGCGACCTTGAAATGATTTTCTTTGCAACCGATATCCCCAAGACGCGAAGTGTCGAAGGCATCCTAGACCCGAGCCCAGAGTATCACGGAGTAGTCTCAGTCATCCATCCAAAAGGGACACGTGGTGCGCAATTAGGCTCCTCGCCTTTTCGCCCATCGCAACTTTCAAGCACAAAGAGCAGCCTCTTCTTGTCCCGAGACACGAAGTGCCAAAGACATCCAGGACCCGAGCCCATGGTATTGCCGAGAGAATCGGGACCGCTCATCAGAAGGACACACAGCGCAAGAGTTGAGCCATAGTTGGACCTTTGGGGATGTTCATAGTGAAAGTGCCGAAGACATAATCTTAGTGATCCATCCAAAAGGACGTGTGGTGCACGATCAAGTCATGTCGGCATTCGGGAGTTCAAGAGGTAAGCGCTCCTCATCATTTCACATCTCGAAACCCCGAACCTCGAAGTGTTGAAAGCGCCCAGAGTCAGGCCCATGGTTTTGGCACCTGGTCACAAAGGAACAGGCCTGGAGAAGGGGCGCTAACGTTTATCGCGTGGCAAGGCAGGTCCCGAAGCACCAAAAGCATCTCAGTCATCCATTCCGCAGGGACACGTGGTGCGCGATTAGGATCCTCGCCTTTTTTCCCATCACGGATTTGAAGCATGAGGAACAGCCTCCTCCCAGCCATGAGACGCGAAGTGCCAAAAGCGCCTTTGAAGATAGGCACAGGGTCACAGCCCGTAGTCACTTGGGGGCGATAGAAAGAGCTGTGCAAAGGGCTGAAGCGTCAGGTTTAGCTACAGAAGGGATCACCGTGTTCTCTAGGTGCCAGTTCAACTTGATCTCATTCCTAATACCTTCTCAGAGTAAATGAATAAGAGAGAGGGTAGTTGAAACCTCGCCTCACTCATTAATTGAAAGGTATGGATGTCCCGACAGGAAGTCTGCCCGAGATGGTCCTCTGTACTGGTTTTTTCCACAGAAGCCATGTTGAGTCCTCGACTCACCAGGGAAGCCTACGCATGCTAATTCAGCATTTAAGGGCTTAGCTACCCCTTAGCATGAGCCATGCAGAGTTAAGATGGTGTATGATGGAGGAGTGCAGACCAGATTTGATTGAAGAGACGCCTCATCCTGAAAGTCCAGGACGCCTCTGTTGGGCAAATGTTTAGGAGTATATGTACTTAGTTTTGACATTTTTGAAGGATCGATGGTTGAGCAAGGCTCCCGATTGTAAAAGCTTTAATAAAGCACTGGTTATTCTGGTTATGCATTGACTCTTGAGACTTCTTGCCTTATGAATGTCAGTTTATTTCATATCTTTTTTTGCACTATGTTAGAACAGCTCGGAATTGGAGGATCCAGTCAAGTTGTAGTTGTTATAGGATGATGTAGGTTGGATCATTGTAACAGCTGCATTGTCTCTAATCGATCTTGTGATTTTCTCAACGCTAAATGACTTGGAATTGGAGGATCCAGTCAAGTCACCCCTTCAGTTCCCCGAAACTCTGAACCAAGAGGATCTTGCATTTAGAGTTTTTCTTCTGCAAACTATTGAAAGGCTTGTTTCCCGAGGTAGTTTTGCTCACTCCTCTCACCAAGTCTTCCACCTGCTCATTTTACAATCAACCCACTGAGTGAAGTTAAATCAAGACCTCCTTTGTTCTTTACATGCATCACCTGGTCCCTGAGCTAGAGTGATTTCGTCCTGGGTCTCTAACCATTTGATCATCCATTAAACTTATCATGACATAAAACTGATGGGCGTTGGGCTCTGCTCCTGTCGCAATCCAGGAGTGACTTCTGACGCTAACACTACTTTCCTTGGACAATGTGGCCAGTTCTAACACTTTATTTTGTACCCTTGCATGGCAAGTTTTAATTGGCTTGGTATTTTAGCTTTTGGCCTTAGCTTGTTGTAGCTATCCTCATAGCTCTTTTTTTAATAAAATGCATATACTATATTTCTATATATTAGTAGAAACATGAAGCATTTTATATATCTAAAAACTTCATTAGACTACAGAACTTTGACAACACAACACAACATGGAAGAAATAATGAGATTTTATGTGTCCAAATAGCCTAAGCATGTTCATAATATTGTGGTATTGCTTAGGGACCCTGATATGAGTAATAATGAGAGAATTTACAATTTAAAATAATAGAGTTTTAAAGAATTTAACATGATTCATTATCTTTCAAATATATTTTGATATGCACAGTTATGGGTGCTTTTTAGATGTTCACTAAAATGCATCACTTTCAACCGAATTCATTAAATTAATTTTTTTCATTTTTGAACTATTTGTTATTGGGATTTGCATTTTGACATTTTGAATCAATTTTTAGAAAACCTTTAAATCATATTTTTGAATTGGTGAAATTGCATTTTTAACATAATGATAATACATCTAAAAACATGCTAGAAAGAACATTTGAAAAAGGGGGAAAATGTCAATAAAACAAGAATTGTAGTTAATGTTTAGCACTTTCCATCCATATGCAATGCAAAGTTGTACATGGGTAAAAGGTGCACGTGAAGGTTCTTTTGCGGTGTACCTTTTGTCTTTTTATTAGATTAGGTGTTAAGTTGTAGACCATTTGTAATTGAGTGTACACTAGAATGTGTATTTCCCCTACACTAAGATATAGGAAAGTGGATAGCACAGTTGGTAAGACATGCAAATACTCTCTCGGTCGAGGGAGAGGTCACGGGTTCGAGCCTTGTGTCCCTGGGGTCGTAGTTTAGCATCCCATATCATCCACGAAGTGGGGAAGTATCAGGTGAGTTTCCTGCACGGAATTTCCCGTGGAAGAAAAAAAAAGCTCTATGCTTCAAAGAGAAAATGTTTTAAACCACAACCTTGGGTATTTGATGCATTGCCTCAAATGCACTAGAAAGTAATCATCCTCTACACTTTCCTCCTAAGACTAGTGCACTCTTGGTCCCCAATTCCCCTTATGAGGTGAATGGGTAGTGACCCTTATGGGATCCAATAGACAACTCCTTTGGTGGGTTTTTGTCACCATTGATACGTGAAGTTGAGGGGTAGTTCCCTCACAAGGTTCAGGGAAATACCCTAAAACTTCTACAACATTTAGTGCAAAATGAATTATAGATGCCAAGTCCCATAGTTTTCATGTGCAGTTCAACATCCCTATGTATTAATCTTTTAACATGATACACACATTTACAACACGCTTGATTGTGTGTGCCAAAATATGTTACATTACTTATTTTAAATTTTGAAAATAGAAAATAACTAAATAAGAATTAATTTACCCTTTTTCACATTTCCAAAATTTAATTTTTAGGGGGGATTACTTTTATATAAAAGTGTTTGAAAAATAATTTAAAACCAAAATTTAGTTTTTTGGGACCGTGATTGCTTTCTAAATTGATGAAAAACAAGGCATAGTTGATATTTATATAATATGATTAAAAAAGCATTTTAAAACCTTTTTGAAAGATATGGGACATAATTACAATATTTTTAACCTATTAAAACGTCTTTTTATAAAACATTTAATATGAAAGGGAATATAGATGAATCTCGCTAGTGCGATTGGATTTCGAGGGTTTCATTTTATAAGGAAGCCAAGGTTCGAAACTTGTGGTAGTAAGGAGGAGACACCCAAAAAAATACATTCATGTTAAGGGTTGGTGTGGCCTAGGCCGGATGTGATTTCCGAGTGATTTTGACACCTTAAATGCCCCTAGGTCTTGGTTTCTTAAACCACTGGCTAATCACATAGGCAATGAACACACTAGCAAACAAAACAAAAAAGTATGAAAAAAAATATAATAGTCAACAAAGTACTCCACAAAACTTAGTGATATCCATTCCATTTTCGTTTTGCAATTGGGGATAAAAAATAGTCAATGAACATCTTGTCCTTGATTGGTGTTCATCCTATTATTATTATTAGTTAGATACAACTTTTAATGTAATCACCATCTTGAGTAGCATCCATTCTCAATTTTCATTGTCTCCCTTCTAAAATCTTTTACAAGGTGATCATCTCTATCCATTCAATTTTTTGTTGATAGGTGGTTATTCAATTATTTGTTCGCTAGCTTCTTATCAACATCTCATAGTGCATAAGCCTTGAGCAATGTGGGCCATTATGTCATTTTATGTTTTGTACCCTCGCGTAGCAAGTTTTGATTGGATGGGTATTTTGCATTTTGGCCTTAACTAGTTGTGGCTATTCTCATGACCCTTTTTTAATAAAATGCATGTATTATATTTTTGTGTATTAATAAAAATACGAGGCATTTTATGTAAAAGAAAATTGTATTAGAGTAAAAAAAATTGATAACACAATACAACATGAATGAAATAATGAGATTTTATATGTCCATATGTCAAAGTTTGTTCATAATATCATGGTATTCCTTTTGGGAGAGTAATAATAAGAGAAATTGTTCTATAGAATAATACAGTTTTATAGAATTTAACATGAAATAATATCTCTCAAAGTTATATTCGTACATGCAATTATTGGTATTCGATGCATTGCCTTGCATGTACTAGAAAATACATATTCCCCACACTTAACTCCTCCAACCAAGCTATCATTGGTTCATAATTCTTCTTACAGGTTCAAGGGACAACTCCCTTGGAATCCTCCCATCACCAGTGATGGGTGGAGTTGAGGGAAGCTCCCTCACATGGTTCAAGGAAACACCCAAAAACCTCTACATTGTTTGGTGTAGATAACACTATCCAGGCCAAGTCCCAAAGTTCATGTGCTCACCTAAGCACCATGTGCACCCACTACAACATTCTTTATCCAATAGGGTATGCAAGCCTACGACACCCTTTGTTGTGTGCACCAACAACTCTAGTCATGGCCATGAACGGTGATAGAACCTAATTGCCTTCAGTAATTAAGTAAGTGAATATATTCCTATATACATTATTCTTAGAATTGAATGCATCCTTGTATATATAATGTATGATATAAATCATAGCATATATCAAGCTACCAAATAATTAGTAATTTTTTTTCTTTCTCTTGTTTCTTATCACATCTTTATCACATAACGTGCATAACTTTTATACAATTATAAAAGCATGATTATGTTCAAATTGTAAAAGCATGATTATGTTCAAATTGTAAAAGCATGATTATGTTCAAATTGATCTTGTACACATTGTATTCATTCATTAAATCTAATTATAAAAGCATGTTTATGTTCAAATTGATCTGGTACACATTGTATTCATTCATTAAATCTATTTTTCCAAAAGCACTCATAACTTAATCAACTTAATTTATTTAACTTATCCCTTTGAAATGAAATCATTTTTGTTATAATCTTAAGCACAATATTCTTTTAGGTGTAAAGACCAAAGATTATTCAAAACAACCTTAATTATTTATCAATATATTTGATATTTAATTTATAATTTTATATCATTTAAATTTTAGAATATTATTTTCAATATAAAAATTAAACCTAGTGATGAATTTTTCCTCCGACATAAACAAATAAGTTTGTATTAGATTGATTGATTGTGGTCATACAATAAACTATGTAATACAAAAAATTTTGAGTTTTTACCCTAGACTTCCCACAAAAATGAAGATTGTTTCCTTCTTACTACTTCTGCCCAACTTATTCTAAAATTGTTATTCCCTATATGGCAAGTATATTGCCTAAAAAACCGTTGTAAAATAACTACAACTCAACAAAACATAAAAGACTAAGATCGTGAAATTATAATAGCTTGCCCCTTGGGGCAGTTTCTACCAACTTTTGTTCATTTCTATTCATTGTTGTGCTCACTTCCTCGATCTTGACTAGCTTCCCGAGGGTGGGTTTCTTATTTAGCGTCTTCCTTGACTTCTTCAAAGACTACAAGGGTGAGTCCGATGACCATGCCAACTAAGGGTGGAGAAGCATCTTCCTCAATAACAATATACCCAAATATGCCAAAACCTTGTCGACCTTAGTGCCAATAGATCACAGAGATTCCTCCAATTCAAAATGTTTTTTGATGGTGTGAGTGAATAACAACCTTGACTTCTTTCATGTATTCATTATTCTCAATGCTTTATCGACAAATTATCCTACCAATAATCTTCCATACACTATAATTTCATAATCACATCTCTTGAGCCCTCTTGTAATTTGGAGTAGGTTGCAGGATGCTCAACAACTATGAATGCAATGGTAGTGTGCCATTATATTATAGGATATATGAATAAGGGACAAGAAGAGGATCCTTGGATCATCAATTTCCTTAGGCGTAAATAACAACAAGGCTCAACTCCTTACTAAAATGATAGTCTCACTTCCAATAAGTAGAGCACACATGCATATAAATGGATCATATATCGAGCCTTTATGATATCAAACACAAACATGTTAATTGATATGGAGTGTGTAAGATTTTTTTCCCTTGTCCTTTCATCTCACATGCACTTCCACTTATAAGTAATTCGATGCCTCGAACTTTGGATGGTGATGTTCATGGGATTAGCTTGTAGATTCTTCCCTCGTCCCTTGTCTAAGGTGCCTTCATTCCTACAAGTGCTAATGTTGGCTTGAACATCCACCTTTTTGTTTTGTGATCATCACGCATGTTAAAACTCTATGCTCACAAAGTCTTTGGCTATGTCCAAGGATCTTTGAACAACTTTGGCTAGTCTTGTGTTCATTGGAATAATATGAGTCGAGACGGATTTAATAATGATGGAAGAGTACTCCACTACCATTGTAAACGTTATGCTTCTATCTTTTAACATATAAATATCTTGATATATTGCAACGCTTTTGCTTCATTGTTAGTGGGGATTCCCAAACTTTAAGTGATTTTTACTTTATTTTGTCCCTTAAAATCATAAATGATCCCCTCAGATATCATCCCTAGGATGACCAATTGATCTAGTCCCCCAATCCAACAGGTGGTTACTCACCCAAGCTAGGATATTTATTGGTATCTTAAGATGCAATGGAAACTCCTACTCCCTGGTAGAGAAAGAAAATTTGGAAACATAATTGCCCAGTAAAAGCCAATATTTTCATGTGGATCCTCTTATATAACAAAGTAACCACATGGGATTATCTCTAGAGAAGAAATTTCATTGGGCCTAGCAGATTAGGGATGATTTTAGGGGCTAAATTTCACTCATGGGCTAATTTTCCATGGTTTTTCCAAAAATGAGATTCACTATTTTAAAAATGATTCGCCCAAATTCTATTGGATAAAATTATTTTACCTTAAAAATCGCCAAAAATTTATAAAAACTATATAAAATACTCATAAATTTGAATATTTTTACAAAAATATAGCCAAAAAATTATAGTTGACATATGAAGGATTAGTAAGATTCACCAAGGTTTCTACATTTTAAAATAAATTTCCATCCTTAAAATCATCCCTGTAGCAGATGTAGTCTTTGTAAATTTGCAAATGAAACTAATTATCATATTCTCTTGGATTGCCCCTTCTCAAAGGAAGTTTGGTTTGAAACAAAAAAGTATTTGGGTAATGTTTTTCAATGGGAGGGAGACTCGATTAAGTCCACCTTTAAACATTGGTTTAATAACCTTGCAATGAAACCCATTAAGGCCCTCCCCTTAATTGTGTCTTGGGGAATTTGGTTATCTCGAAACCACTCCATGTTTGAATATTTGTTTCCCTCTCCCACCCAATTTTGTTTCCAGAGCTTGGTTGTCCTCTTAGAACTCCCACAAGCCCACCACAAGCCCCACCTTCCATTCCTAAATCCCCTTATTATGAATTCCAAATCCAAAAAGTAATCCCATGGGATTTCTTTGACAGGGTTCACAAGACCACCCATCCCTAGGAGGGGCAAGGGGGGATCATTTACACCTCTGATGAATCATATGTTTCCTTCTATGTGGGACTCAGGCATGCAAAAAAAAATTTCAATGATCTTATGGACCTTAATATCACTCTTCTTCTAGTAAAATAACATGGAATCTCATAGATGCATATTTACAACGACTCTATTCTCACCATAAGCTAGATGACTGGGGTGTTCCCTCTATAAAACTACACTCTTTGGCCGCTTTTTCAAGAAATCAAACGATTAGTTGGTCTATTTTCTCACCTAACTTTTTATCATGTGTTCAAGTAACAGAACCAAGAAGCAAAGAGACTCTCAAAAGTTGGTGTGGAGATGGTCAAAGGATCCTAGAAAGTCAGCAAAAAAACCCAGATAACTCGCATGAATATCTTCAAATATCTTGGATACAAATCTGAACGGAAAAAATTGACAGATTTTTCTTCTTGTTTCTTGAAGAACTTTTCCAACATAACAATGAATTTCTTGTTATGTAATTATGAATCTTTATAAAGAAACTACAAGACAATAGACCGAGGCTATAGTGATATGAAACAAAAATTGAAATGATACCAACATATATTTTTTGGCTTCTTTGACATCGAGATTTTTCATATGCATCCAAGTTGAACACACATATTAGAACTTCATATGGGTATTGTGCTCT
>ML780680.1:1126225-1142788 GCA_009831015.1 Picea engelmannii
AATCATATTTTTGAATTGGTGAAATTGCATTTTTAACATAATGATATTACATCTAAAAACATGCTAGAAAGAACATTTGAAAAAGGGGGAAAATGTCAATAAAACAAGAATTGTAGTTAATGTTTAGCACTTTCCATCCATATACAATGCACAGTTGTACATGGGTAAAAGGTGCACGTGAAGGTTCTTTTGTGGTGTACCTTTTGTCTTTTTATTAGATTAGGTGTTAAGTTGTAGACCATTTGTAATTGAGTGTACACTAGAATGTGTATTTCCCCTAAACTAAGAGATAGGAAAGTGGATAGCACAGTTGGTAAGACGTGAAAATACTCTCTTGGTCGAGGGAGAGGTCACGGGTTCAAGTCTTGTGTCCTTGGGGTCGCAGTTTAGCATCCCATATCATCCACGAAGTGGGGAAGTATTGGGTGAGTTTCCCGCATAGAATTTCTAGTGGAAAAAAAAAGCTCTATGCTTTAAAGAGAAAATGTGTTAAACCACAACCTTGGGTATTTGACGCATTGCCTCAAATGCACTAGAAAGTAATCATCCTCTACACTTTCCTCCTAAGACTAGTGCACTCTTGGTCCCTAATTCCCCTTATGAGGTCAATGGGTAGTGACCCTTATGAGATCCAATAGACAGCTCCTTTGGTGGGTTTTTGTCACCATTAATACGTGAAGTTGAGGGGTAGTTCCCTCACAAGGTTTAGGGCAATACCCTAAAACTTCTACAACATTTAGTGCAAAATGCATTATTGATGCCAAGTCCCATAGTTTTCATGTGCAGTTCAACATCCCTATGTATTAATCTTTTAACATGATATACACGTCTACAACACGCTTGATTGTGTGTGCCAAAATATGTTACATTACTTATTTTAAATTTTGAAAATAGAAAATAACTAAATAGGGATTAATTTACCCTTTTTCACATTTCCAAAATTTAATTTTTAGGGGGAACTACTTTTATATAACAGTGTTTGAAAAATACTTTAAAACCAAAATTTAGTTTTTTGGGACCATGATTGCTTTCTAAATTGGTGAAAAACAAGGCATAGTTGATATTTATATAATATGATTAAAAAAGCATTTTAAAACCTTTTTTAAAGATATCGGACATAATTACAATATTTTTAACCTATTAAAATGTGTTTTTATAAAACATTTAATATGAAAGGGAATATTGTCTAATATCACTAGTGCGATTGGATTTCGAGGGTTTCATTTTATAAGGAGACCAAGGTTCGAAACTTGTGGTAGTAAGGAGGAGACACCCAAAAAAATACATTCATGTTAAGGGTTGGTGTGGCCTAGGCCGGATGTGATCCCCGAGTGATTTTGACCGCTAAAATGCCCCTGGGTCATGGTTTCTTAAACCACGGACTAATCGCGTAGGCAATGAACACACTAGTAAACAAAACAAAAAACTATGAAAAAAAATATAACAGTCAACAAAGTACTCCACAAAACTTAGTGATATCCATTCCATTTTCATTTTGCAATTGGGGATAAAAAATAGTCGATGAATGTCTTGTACTTGATTGGTGTTCATCCTATTATTATTATTAGTTAGATACAACTTTTAATGTAATCACCATCTTGAGTAGCATCCATTCTCAATTTTCATTTTCTCCCCTTCTAAAAGCTTTTACAAGGTGATCATCTCTATCCATTCAATTTTTTGTTGATAGGTAGTTATTCAATTATTTGTTCACTAGCTTCTTATCAACATCTTATAGTGCATAAGCCTTGAGCAATGTGGGCCATTATGTCATTTTATGTTTTGTAGCCTCACGTAGCAAGTTTTGATTGGATGGGTATTTTGTATTTTGGCCTTAACTAGTTGTGGCTATTCTCATGATCTTTTTTAATAAAATGCATGTATTATATTTTTGTGTATTAATAAAAATACGAGGCATTTTATATAAAAGAAAATTGTATTAGAGTAAAAAACTTTGATAACACAATAAAACATGGATAAATTAATGAGATTTTATATGTCCATATGTCAAAGTTTGTTCATAATATCATGGTATTCCTTTTGGGAGAGTAATAATAAGAGAACTTGTTCTATAGGAATAATAGAGTTTTATAAAATTTAACATGAAATAATATCTCTCAAAGTTATATTCGTACATACAATTATTGGTATTCGATGCATTGCCTTACATGTACTAGAAAATACATATTCCCCACACTTAACTCCTCCAACCATGTTATCATTGGTTCCTAATTCTTCTTACGGGTTCAAGGGATAACTCCCTTGGAATCCTCCCATCACCAGTGATGGGTGGAGTTAAGGGAAGCTCCCTCACATGGTTCAAGGAAACACCCAAAAACCTCTACATCGTTTGGTGTAGATAACACTATCCAGGCCAAGTCCCAAAGTTCATGTGCTCAACTAAGCACCATGTGCACCCACTACAACATTCTTTATCCAATAGGGTATGCAAACCTACGACACCCTTTGTTGTGTGCACCAACAACTCTAGTCATGGCCATGAACGGTGATAGAACCTAATTGCCTTCAGTAATTGAGTAATTGAATATATTCCTATATGCATTATTCTTGTAATTGAATGCATCCTTATATATATAATGTATGATATAAATCATAACATATATCAAGATAGCAAATAATTAGTAATTGTTTTTCTTTCTCTTGTTCTTTATCACATCTTTATCACATAACATTGTGCATAACTTTTATACAATTATAAAAGCATGATTATGTTCAAATTGTAAAAGCATGATTAAGTTCAAATTGATCTTGTACACATTGTATTCATTCATTAAATCTAATTATAAAAGCATGTTTATGTTCAAATCGATCTGGTACACATTGTATTCATTCATTAAATCTATTTTTCCAAAAGCACGCATAACTTAATCAACTTAATTATTTTAACTTATCCCTTTGAAATGGAATCATTTTTGTTATAATCTTAAGCACAATATTCTTTTAGGTGTAAAGACCAAAGATTATTCAAAACAACCTTAATTATTTCTCAATATATTTGATATTTAATTTATAATTTTATATCATTTAAATTTTAGAATATTATTTTCAATATAAAAATTAAATCTAGTGATGAATTTTTCCTCCGACATAAACAAATAAGTTTGTATTAGATTGATTGATTGTGGTCGTACAATAAACTATGTAATATAAAATTGTTTGAGTTTTTACCCTAGACTTCCCACAAAAATGAAGATTGTTTCCTTCTTACTACTTCTGCCCAACTTATTCTAAAATTGTTATTCCCTATATGGCAAGTATATTGCCTAAAAAACCGTTGTAAAATAACTACAACTCAACAAAACATAAAAGACTAAGATCGTGAAATTATAATAGCATGCCTCTTGGGGCAATTTCTACCAACTTTTGTTCATTTCTATTAATCGTTGTGCTCACTTCCTCGATCTTGACTGCTTTTCCCGAGGGTGGGTTGCTTCTTTAGCGTCTTCCTTGACTTCTTCAAAAAATGAAAGGGTGATTCCAATGACCATGCCAACTAAGGGTGGAGAAGCATCTTCCTCAATAGCAATATACCCAAATATGCCAAGACCTTGTCGACCTTAGTGCCAATAGATCACAGAGATTCCTCCAATTCAAAATATTTTTGTTGGTGTGAGTGAATAACGACCTTGACTTCTTTCATGTATTCATTCTTCTCGATGCTTTATCAACAAATTATCCTACCAATAATCTTCCCAACACTATCATTTCATAATTATAATCCTTACAACTTCCTTGGTTTCTTCCATTTCCCTATCACATCTCTCTAGCCCTCTTGTAATTTGGAGTAGGTTGCAGGATGCACAACAACTATGAATGCAATGGTAGTGTGTCATTATATTATAGGATATATGAATAAGGGAGAAGAAGAGGATCCTTGGATCATCAATTTCCTCCGACGTAAATAACAACAAGGCTCAACTCCTGACTAAAAT
Source organism: Picea engelmannii (assembly GCA_009831015.1). Lineage (NCBI taxonomy): Eukaryota > Viridiplantae > Streptophyta > Pinopsida > Pinales > Pinaceae > Picea > Picea engelmannii. The sequence continues at coordinate 1,130,179 of ML780680.1, forward strand.
GACAATCTCACTTCCAATAAGTAGAGCACACATGCATATAAATGGATCATATATCGAGCCTTTATGATATCAAACACAAACATGTTAATCGATATGGAGTGTGTAAGATTTTTTTCCCTTGTCATTTCATCTCACATGCACTTCCACTTATAAGTAATTCAATGCCTCGAACTTTGGATGGTGATGTTCATGGGATTAGCTTGTAGATTCTTCCCTCGTCTCCCTTGTCTAAGGTGCCTTCATTCCTACACGTACTAATGTTGGCTTGACTATCCACTTTTTTGTTTTTTGATCATCACACCTGTTAAAACTCTATGCTCACAAAGTCTTTGGCTATGTCCAGGGATCTTTGAACAACTTTGGCTAGTCTTGTGTTCATTGGAATAATATGAGTCGAGAGGGCTTTAATAATGATGGAAGAGTCCTCCACTACCATTGTAAATGTTATGTTTCTATCTTTTAACATATAAATATCTTGATATATTGAAACACTTTTGCTTCATTGTTAGTGGGGATTCCCAAACTTTAAGTGATTTTTACTTTATTTTGTCCCTCAAAATCATAAATGATCCCCTCAGATATCATCCCTAATTAAATTTAATGAAAAAATACAATATAATTTTCATTACAAATATTTCAAATTTAATAACTAATTAATTTTGTTTAATTAAATAATTAAAAATATATTTAGAAAAAATAAAACCCAAATCTAATAATTTTATAAATATTGCTAATTGAAATTACAAATATTGTTAATTGAGATTTGATAAAATATTTTAAAAGAAAATATAAAAGCGAAAGGAGTTGTTTCTTTTGATAAACATTTTAATTAAAGGGGAAAATAGAAGAAAAGGAGGTATTAATTATCCTAGTTTTGTTATTTTAAGTGTGTGCTTTGAGGGAGAACAATGGAGGGAGGTGACGACGAACCAGGGGGAGATTTTTTCAAAATTCTTTGTGGGATTTACCCAGTGGAAGCCATGGTAGAAGGCCTGAAACCTTCTTTTAGACTAGTCTAGGATTTGGAGGGCTTTGGTAGTTATACTCCTTCTCTATTTCCTTACTGGCTAGGTTTTTAGTTTTTTAGATTCTCAGAGGTTTATTTGGCGCAGGGTACTGCTAGTATTAGAGGCTCTTTGGTGGGTGGTGGTATTTATTATAGTCATAAAGTTTTCTTTGTCATTTACTTCCTTTCTATTCTTGGTAACTGTATCATTTCTTCCCGGAACAAAGAGCTCTCATTCTTGTTTCATTGGGGTTTGGATAGTGTCTCACAGGTGGAATGATCCCTTATTTTATAGTCAATGTTATACTTATTATCACTTTACCTTGGACTTTGGAGTGATTGTAGCCCTAGATTTGCACGTTTTGGTTTTAGTGTTTTCTAAGTGGAGGCTTGATGGCCCTTAATCAGTTGGAAAACATTAATGTGAAGGTTAAGATATTAATGAATGAGTCAGTAGAAGGACTCTGGCAGGAGGATGAAGTTAATAAAACCCATTTTTCTACGGGGCTGCATATGGGAATACAGTCCTTTGGTTTTCATTCTAGTGTTGTGACGTCTAATTCACAGGTAAAACACCTAAGAGGTGAATATGGTTTAGCACCCTCATTAGACACTTTCTTACCTGCCTTGTCGGAGTCTTCACAGGGAGTTCTGAAACAGTGTTGGGGGACAGTTCTCATAAAGACGATAGAGGGATTGATACTACAATTTCTTGAAATAAGTTTCCTGGTCCTAATATTGCTCGAAAGAGCCGTAGACAGTGGGATGCAAATAAGGTTGTCAAAAGGATGGTCTTAGGCTCAGATATCGGTCTTGAGGACACTTGTAGGATGGTGCTTTGTGGCTTAGTGGGGATATTTGCATATGGAAACTTATGTGAGGAAAAATTCATTGTCTGGATGGAGCATGTTTGGTCACCGGTCTTAGGATATGTACCAGAGGTATTTTATTTAACAAAAGGTTGGATGGGGTTCTTGTGTAACTACCCAGAAGATGTAGTTATACTTCTTGGAATGAACTGGGTAAATGGAGCAAGCAACCTCATGTTAAAGAGGTGGTGGATTGCATTCAACCCGGATACAGAATATTTCTCCTTAAGTCATATCTGGGTACTGCTCCCAGGACTACCCTTGTATTTATGGAATGAAGGGGTGTTGGCGGCCAACAGAGAGTCCCTTGGTAAGTTCATTATGATTGACAAAGTCAATCTCTTGGCAGCAACAAGAAAGGTTGTTAGGGTCCTAGTTGAAATGGATGTTCACCTAGGGTTGTCGAAGACAATAGAGATTGAGTGGAAAGGAAAACGCTTCCTACAAAGAAGTGACTACCTTGGTATTTCGTGCAGATGTTGTTACTATAGAAGTACTTCACATTTGTGGCATGATTGTAAAGGTTTTGGTGATGGCGATTATGCACGGGAAGGTTTTGATCTTTTCTATAGTACACTTGATTCCTCAATGGAAACGTTTTTCTATGGTTTTGAAGATGTCAAATAGGACCAGGACGATCCCAGTCACTTGGAGAGCTCTGCCTCAGTAACTGGTAAGCTATAATCACACTGCCCAGTTTTTTATAACTCTTTGTCTGTATGGGAACGAGAAGTAATAAACTCTTTTGATTGGCTCAAGAGTGTTACTACAAAATCTTACTTGCCACCGTTAGTTGAAACTGGGGGTTTTGTTGATACTAGTCAATCTTTTAGATGTCGAGAGCCCTTACATATCTCATCGAGTGTCCTCCCGAGAATGGAGCCAGTGGTTATCACTGATAGTCAGGAGTTGTCCTGTGTCAAGAATCTCAATCGAAGTCCTTCCCTGGAACCTTCCTTTCCTTCTGTGTCCACCTGTATCCGAGGGACAAGTCAACTGATGACTGGTCATTCTACCTCTCAGCCTGGCTATAGAGAACCGGAAGATGATGAGTCCTCACTCTCTGTTGTACTTGATTCATTGATCCCTTTCATCTGAGGTAATGATGCAAATGTACAATTACCAGTTTATCTTGGTAAATTGGTCATTGACCCTGTGGCTGGAAAAGGAGAGGCTAGAGGCTCACGGTCCACTATAGTAGAGGCCGAAAAAGAATTTTCTTGGTCTAGGGGACTGGTAATTGAACATTCATCGGTAAAGACCAGAGGTGCACGAAAAAAATCTATACTTGAGTCCTCTCTTGATACAGTTTCACACACTTCCACCGAAGGTGGGGCCCTTAGAGCGTTGAAGGCCCTTGCAAGGTCTAAGTAATGTTACAACTCTCACTCAATTTAAGGGGGACTGCAGGCACCCTAAAATTATCCTCGGTTCGAAGTGTATTGGAAAAAACTCGACCTAACATTGTTTGCTTTCAGGAGACTCTGGTTCAGTCTGAAAAAGCTCATCATTTCTTTCATACCCTTTGGCCAACGTGGTTAAGTTGTGCTATGAATTTTGTTGGCACATCTGGTAGTTTAATGGTTTCTTGGGATCCAAATTACTTTTATCTAGTTCCTTTTCTTACATGTGGTGGGATTTTATTGAAAGGCTTTTGTTTAGAAATCAAGAGACAGATTACTCTTCTAAATGTCTACAAGCCATGTGTGGAGCGCAAAATCTTCTAGGAATGGCTAGAAAATTCAGGCTTGCTGACTCTTAAAAATTTTATTCTAGCAAGGGATCTTAATTTGACATTATCATCAAGTGAAATCTGGGGCAATGCGTCCTCTTTGGGGTCACTGGCAAGTTATTTCAATACTTATTTTCATAAAAATAAGCTCATTGACATAATTATGGGGAAAATTGTGCCTACTTGGTGAAATGGACAGGCAGGAGCATATTTTATTGCTAAGAGACTAGACATAACTTTCCTATCCGAAGATTTAATAGATACAGTTGGAATCTATAGAGCATGGGTGGAATACCCCTTCATCTCTGACCATGCTCCAGTATTGCTTCAGTTGGATTTACCTCCTCTCTTCAAGGCTTTTTCATTCAAATTCAACCCTCTGTGGATTAAAGAACAAGGATTTACATTGATGGTACATAAACTGTGGAATGATCCAAAATATCTCAATGAGACTGGAAAATAGAAAAGGCTTGTATGGAAATTAAAATATCTAAAAGCTATCACGAAAGTTTGGCAAAAAGACCGAAAGATTTGTAAAAATTTTAGACTCTATTGCCTGGAGAAAGAGATTTCCTTTAGGTTACAAAAATTGGTGGAGGGTACCCATAATACTTTTGTTGATATTTCATTAAAGGAGCTGGAACAAGAAAGAAATACTATACTTAATGAAATCGAGGAGCAATGGCGCCAGCGAAGCCGTGCTATCTAGATCCACAGTGGAGACCTAAATACTAATTTTTTTCATAAATTCACGAGCTTCAGAAGAAACAGTCTCACTTCCAATAAGTAGAGCACACATGCATATAAATGGATCATATATAGATCCTTTATGATATCAAACACAAACATGTTAATCGATATGGAGTGTGTAATATTTTTTTCCCTTGTCCTTTCATCTCACATGCACTTCCACTTATAAGTAATTCGATGCCTCGAACTTTGGATGGTGATGTTCATGAGATTAGCTTGTAGATTCTTCCCTCGTCTCCCTTGTCTAAGGTGCCTTTATTCCTACAAGTGCTAATGTTGGCTTGAATATCCACTTTTTTGTTTTTTGATCATCACGCCTGTTAAAACTCTATGCTCACAAAGTCTTTCGCTATGTCCAAGGATCTTTGAACAACTTTGGTTAGTCTTATGTTCATTGGAATAATATGGGTTAAGAGGGCTTTAATAATGATGGAAGAGTCCTCCACTACCATTGTAAACGTTATGCTTCTATCTTTTAACATATAAATATCTTGATATATTGCAACGCTTTTGCTTCATTGTTAGTGGGGATTCCAAAACTTTAAGTGATTTTTACTTTATTTTGTCCCTCAAAATCATAAATGATCCCCTCAGATATCATCCCTAATTAAATTTAATGAAAAAATACAATATAATTTTCATTATAAATATTTCAAATTTAATAACTAATTAATTTTGTTTAATTAAATAAATAAAAATATATTTAGAAAAAATAAAACCCAAATATAATACTTTTATAAATATTGCTAATTGAAATTATAAATATTGTTAATTGAGATTTGATAAAATATTTTAAAAGGAAATATAAAAGCTAAAGGAGTTGTTTCTTTTGATAAACATTTTAATTAAAGGGGAAAATAGAAGTGAAGGAGGTATTAATTATCCTAGTTTTGTTATTTTAAGTGTGTGCTTTGAGGGAGAACGATGGAGGGAGGCGACGACGAACCAGGGGGAGATTTTTTCAAAATTCTTTGTGGGATTTAACCGGTGGAAGCCATGGTAGAAGGCCTGCAACCTTCATTTCGACTAGTCTAGGATTTGGAGGGCTTCGGTAGTTATACTCCTCCTTCTCTATTTCCTTATTGGCTAGGTTTTTAGTTTTTTAGATTCCCGGAGGTTTATTTGGCACGGGGTACTGCTAGTTTTAGAGGCTCTTTGGTGGGTGGTGGTATTTATTATAGTCATAAAGTTTTCTTTGTCATTTACTTCCTTTCTATTCTTAGTAACTGTATCATTTCTTCCCGGAACAAAGATCTCTCCTTCTTGTTTCATTGGGGTTTGGATAGTGTGTCATAGGTGGAATGATCCCTTATTTTATAGTCAATGTTATACTTATTATCACTTTACCTTGGACTTTGGAGTGATTGTAGCCCTAGATTTGTGCGTTTTGTTTTTAGTGTTTTCTAAGTGGAGGCCTGATGGCCCTTAATCGATTGGAAAACATTAATGCAAAGGTTAACATATTAATGAACGAGTCAGTAGAAGGACTCTGGCAGGAGGATGAAGTTAACACAACCCATTTTTCTACGAGGCTGCATACGGGTATACAGTCCTTTGGTTTTCATTCTAGTGTTGTGTCGTCTAATTCACAGGTAAAACACCTGAGTGGTGAATATGGTTTAGCACCCTCCTTAGATACTTTCTTACCTGCCTTGTCGGAGTCTTCATAGGGAGTTTTGAAACAGTGTTCGGGGAATAGTTCTCAAAAAGACGATAGAGGGATGGATACTACGATTTCTTGAAATAAGTTTCTTGGTCCTACTATTGCTCGAAAGAGCCGTAGACAGTGGGATGCAAATAAGGTTGTCAAAAGGATGGTATTAGGCTCGAACATCGATCTTGAGGACACTTGTAGGATGGCACTATGTGGCTTAGTGGGGATATTTTCATATGGAAACTTATGTGAGGAAAAATTAATTGTCTGGATGGAGCGTGTTTGGTCACCGGTCTTAGGATATGTACCAAAGGTATTTTATTTAACAAAAGGTTGGATGAGGTTCTTATGTAACTGCCCAGAATATGTAGTTATACTTCTTGGAATGAACTGGGTAAATGGAGCAAGCAACCTCATGTTAAAGAGGTGGTGGATTGCGTTCAACCCGGATATGGAATATTTCTCGTTAAGACATATCTGGGTACTTCTCTCAGGACTACCCTTGTATTTATGGAATGAAGGGGCGTTGGCAGCCATTGGAGAGTCCCTTGGTAAGTTCATTATGATTGACAAAGTTAATCTATCGGCGGCAACAAGAAGGGTTGGTAGGGTCCTGGTTGAAATGGATGTTCACCGAGGGTTGCCAGAGACAATAGAGATTAAGTGGAAAGGAAAACACTTCCTACAGAGAATTTACTACCTTGGTATTTCATGCAAATGCAGTTACTGTAGAAGTACTTTACATTTGTGGCATGATTGTAAAGGTTTTGGTGATGGTGATTATACACAGGAAGGTTCTAATCTTTTCTACAGTACACATGGTTCCTTAATGAAAATGGGGTTCTATGGTTTTGAAGATGTCAAACAGGACCGGGACGATCCCAGCCACTTGGAGAGCTCTGCCTCAATAACTAGTAAGCTACAATCACACTGCCCAGTTTTTTATAATTCTTTGTCTGTGTGGGAATGAGAAGTAATAAACTCTTTTGATTGGCTCAAGAGTGTTACTACAAAGTCTTACTTGCCACCATTAGCTGAAACTAGGGGTTCTGTTGATACTAGTCAATCTTCTGGATGTCGAGATCCCTTACATATCTCATCGACTGTCCTCCCGGGAATGGAGCCAGTGGCTATCACTGATAGTTAGGAGTTGTCCTGTGTCAAGAATCCCAATCGAAGTCCTTCCCTGGAACCTTCCTTTCCTTCTGTGTCCACCTGTATCCCGGGGACAAGTCAACTGATGACAGGTCATTCTACCTCTCCACCTGGCTATAGAGAACCAGAAGATGAGGAGTCTTCACTCTCTGTTGTACTTGATTCATTGATCCCTTTCATCCGAGGTAATGATGCAAATGTATAACTACCGGTATCTTGGTAAATTGGTCATTGACCCTGTGGTCGGAAAAGGGGAGGCTAGCAGCTCACGGTCCACTGTAGTAGAGGCCGAAAAAGAATTTTCTTGGTCTAGGGGACTGGGAATTGAACATTCATCGGTAAAGACCAGAAATGCACGGAAAAAATATACACTTGAGTCCTCTCTTGATACAGCTTCACACACTCCCACCGAAGGTGGGGCCCTTAGAGCATTGAAGGCCCTTGCAAGGTCTAAGTAATGTTACGACTCTCACTCAATTTAAGGGGGACTGGAGGCACCCTAAAATTATCCTCGGTTTGAAGTGTATTGGAAAAAACTCGACCTAACATTGTTTGCTTTCAGGAGACTCTAGTTCACTTTGAAAAAGCTCGTCATTTATTTCATATCCTTCGGCCAACGTGGTTAAGTTGTGAAGTGAATTCTGTTGGCACATCTGGCAGTTTAATGGTTTCTTGGGATCCAAATTACTTTGATCTGGTTCCTTTTCTTACGTGTGGTGGGATTTTATTGAAAGCATTTTGTTTAGAAATCAAGAGACAGATTACTCTTCTAAATGTCTACGAGCCATGTGTGGAGCACAAAATCTTCTGGGAACGGCTAGAAAATTTAGGCTTGCTGACTCTTAAAAAAATTATTCTAGTAGAGGATCTTAATTTGACATTATCATCAGGCGAAATCTGGGGTGGTACATCCTCTTTGGGGTCACTGGCAAGTTATTTCAATACTTATTTTCATAAAAATAAGCTCATTGACATAATTTCGGGGAAAGTTGTGCCTACTTGGCGAAATGGACGGGCAGGAGCATATTTTATTGCTAAGAGACTAGACATAACTTTCCTATCCGAAGATTTAATAGATACAGTTGGAATCTATAGAGAATGGGTGGAATACCCCTTCATCTTTGACCATGCTCCGGTATTGCTTCAGTTGGATTTACCTCCTCTCTTCAAGGCTTTTCCGTTCAAATTCAACCCTCTGTGGATTAAAGAACAAGGCTTTATATTGATGGTATAGAAACTGTGGAATGATCCAAAATATCTCAATGAGACTGGAAAATAGAAAAGGCTTGTATGGAAATTAAAAGATCTAAAAGCTATCACGAAAGTTTGGCAAAAGGACCGAAAGATTTGTAAAAATTCTAGACTTTATTGCCTGGAGAAAGAGATTTCCTTTAGGTTACAAAACTTGGCGGAGGGTACCCGTAATACTTTTGTTGATATTTCATTAAAGGAGCTGGAACAAGAAAGAAATACTATACTTAATGAAATCGAGGAGCAGTGGCACCAGCGAAGCCGTGCTATCTGGATCCACATTGGAGACCTAAATACTAAATTTTTTCATAAATTCGTGAGCTTCAGAAGAAACAGTAAGTATTTTTGGGAGATACAAGATGAAGAGGGACATTTACATTGTGGACAGGAAAATATTAAAAAAGTTGCATTAAAACACTTCAAAGATTTTTACAAAGAACAGTTGGTACCTTCTACCAACGATCGAGTCAGGGTGGTTGCATTGTTTTCTAATATATTGAATGATAAAGATGTTGAGGCATTATACAAACTTGTTGATAAGGAGGAATTAAAGAAGGTATTAACAAATTTCAAAGTGGATAAGAGTCTGGGCCCGGATGGCTGGACAGTTGAGTTTTTTAAGCATCTCTTTGATATCATAGGGGAGGATCTCCTCGAAATGGTTGAAGAGTCTAGATTAAAAGGATTTATCCTAGGGGATTTAAACTCAACTTTTATTACTTTGATCCCCAAAGTAAACAAGCATCGTCATTTCGGAGATTACAGACCGATCTCTCTGTGTAATCTTAGTTATAAAATTATTTCCAAGATTATAGCCGATCATATTAAACTGATTCTGTCTAGATCGCTTTCGGAGGAGAAGTTGGGTTTTCTCCGGGAGAGACAGATACAGGATGCCATCGGTACAGTTCATGAGTGCATTCATGACATAAAAAAGAAGAAAAGAAAGTCTTTGGTATTAAAATTGGATTTACATAAAGCTTATGACTGCATTAATTGGGACTTGTTGCGTATGCTTCTTCTCCAAATCAATATGTGCCTAAACATGACAAAATGGATAATGAGCTGTGTGGTTTCCACTTATTTCTCAGTTTTGTTTAATGGAGAGGCCACTGAGTTCTTTAAAAGTGGCAGGGGATTAAGGCAAGGATGCCCCTTATTTCCTCTACTCTTCATCTTAGTTATGGAAGGATTGAGCCTCATATTGAAAGACAGTCAAAGAGAGGGTAAGTTGATTGGTATTAAAGTGTCCAGGACAATAAAAATTCTACATATTTTATTTGTTGATGATGTGATCATAATGACAAATGCTACAATGCAGGAGTGGTGGGAGATTGATAAGGTGTTAAAAATTTTATGTTTGACCTCAGGCTTAAATATTAATGGAACAAATTCTACATTCCATCAAGCTGGATAGACGAATCAAGATCTAATGCCTTTTAAAGCTATTTTTCTTTTTATATTCTTGGAGCTGGATTCGGATTTTAAATACCTTGGTTTTTTTCTTAAGACAGGAGTACAGTGTATCGAAGATTGGGGCTGGTTAATAAAAAAGATGGAAAAAAGGATTAACAATTGGTGTTATAGATGGTTGTCCTTAGGAGGACGTTTCACCCTTTTGAAAGTTGTGCGATCAAGTCAACCTATATACTGGATGTCTCTCATTGTTGTCCCATGTTCTATCTTGAATATTCTGAGGAAACTGATGTACAATTTCCTTTGGAAACGAAAATGTGCTTCGCACCAAATGCATTTGTGTAATTGGGAGCAGATTACTCTTCCAAAGTTATGCATGGGCTGGGGAAATCGCAACATCTCTGATTTTAGTAAATCATTGGCCGCAAACACCCTTTGGAGGGTTCTAATGGGAGAGGAAATTTGGAACAGGGTTGTACTCAACAAGTATCTTCATCATTCGACAGTGATAAATTGGCTTAGATCCCAATCCTTCCAACATAATGGGGCATCTAGAATTTGGAGCGGATTGTTAAAATCCATTTACTTAATCATGCATGGGTTAAGTTGGAACCCAGGGACAGGTCAGCTTATCGCTCTGGGTAAGGACTAGATCCAGGGATGGGAAATAACTCTTTCCTCTCTAATAATCTTATGTCTGCTTTAAAACAAAGAAACATCAATACTCTTGCACATGCCAGGAAATTTTCAGATGATTAGTTATTATCCTCCTATTGGCTGTGTAGCAGTGATTTGGGATTCACGAGAGAACTTGCAAAGGAATGGGATCAGTTCAGGCGGGTGCTTATTGATTCTGGATCTCTTATCCATGATACTGAAGACAAATTAATGTGGATAGGAGGAGATAATTCTAGATCCCCTTCTGTTAAAAATTTCTATTGGAGCATAATTTCATCAAAAAGATTGTTGAAAGTGGAGACTTGGAGACAATCCATCTGGAAGTGGAAAGTCCAATTAAATATTAATTTGTTCATCTGGTTGGCTATGGAAGGAAAAATACTAACTTGGGACTCTTTGCAGAAAAGGGGATGGGAAGGACCAAGGCGTTGTCCACTCTGTAAATTCGATTCAGAAACTATCATTCATCTCTTCAAACATTGTCCATTTGCCACTTCAATTTGGAATATATTAACCAAAGAATTAAACTTAAAAAGGAGTTGGTTTGGGAGCACCCTATCGAAATGCATCAAAAACTGGTTTGAGGAAAAGACAGTCCCTACTCGAATAGAAACACTTATTAGTTGGTTCATTTGGAATGAGCGAAACAAAGCGATTTGTTAAGAGTCCAACCCTTCAATTCAGGCAGTGATTCATATGACAATGGCATTACAAAACAGAACCAATACTCAACCGAAGGACATACTTCCGAGAGATATTTTGATCATTCATAAAAAGGATTTTTCATTTGCATGGTTCGATGGTGCAACACAAAGAGATGGCAGCTTGTGTGGTGCAGGTGGTGTAATAAAAACTATGGATGCTACAGTCATAAGATGGACCTTCAATTGCGGCAGAGGAACCAATACAAGAGAGGAACTCTTGGGAGCATGGGCCACCCTCATGCTAGAAAATCACTTGTATTTACCCTGCATCCATGTGTTGGGAGACTCCAAAGTAGTTATTGATTGGCTATTAAATGAAGGAAGACTTCAGGTGTGCTCTGTGGAAGGATGGAAAGCTATAATAAAATCCCTTTCAAAGAATTTTCAGTTTATTAGCTTCCAACACATTTTCAGAAGTTGTAATACTGAGGCAGACATGCTTTCAAAGCAGGCCTTTGAAGATTCAGAGGGCACTTTATCCTATCATCACTGGTCTAATGGAGCAAAAGTTCCTAGGAGACATATTAGAATCCATTAGACTTTTTTTTGTGGTGCTATTTTTTGATCGTCATTTTAGATTTTATATGTTTTGTAATATGAGAGATATAGTTTTTATATGGTGATGTCTAGCTTAAGATATCATTTTTTGACTAGAACTTATCTGAGACTATTAGTTTCTTCATCTTTTTGCTATTGTAAGCATGGTTTAGAATCCGTCAGTATGTTTTGTAATGGATCCTCGAATATGAGAAGGAAGATGTAAAAAAATTATATGTCTAATATAATTGAGCCAATTTTCTCCTGGAAAAAAGAAGGAGGTATTAATAAATCAATTGAAAGGAGAATAACAAAGTGAAGGTAAATAGGGGTGGCAGGTGCGGGGGGAGTCATCTATGATTCCGAGGGGAAAAAATAATCAATTACGCCTGGGGTCTGGGGAAGACAACAAATAACAAGGCGGAGTTTCTCGCAGCCTATATGGGGCTCAAGTTAGCCTATGAACTGAATATCCAAACGCTTACAGTGTTGGGGGATTCTGAAATCATCATCAAGGAACTTCGAGGTACTTCTAGATCGACAAAAGTACCGCTCCAAAACATATCCTCAGTTATTAATTCGCTCAAAAAAAAGTTCACACACTTGAGTTTCTTCCATGTTCTACGAAAACAAAATGCGAAAGCAGATGCAATGGCGAAATTTGCTAAAACTCTGGAACAAAGTCGCCTCCTCACCAATCAAATCTCTTCTAATGTTTGGTTACCATAGATCCGCTCGCCCCTTTGTCCCCCCCTCATCTTCAAGAACAAGGCTCATTCTCATCCCCTCCCTTTCCCTCGGCCTATCTTTCTGAGACTCCCTCTTCCCTCTCCCTTGCTCTGTCCTCTCCCTCCTCAA
>ML780681.1:22989-36061 GCA_009831015.1 Picea engelmannii
TGATGTCTTCCATTGGATGGATTAATAATGATGTTCTCCTTAGTTATGATGATTAATAATATAAATATTAGAATAATATACATTGTTCCTCCCTGTTGGTTGTGGACCCTAATTATCTTCCTAATTCAAAGGTTTGTTTCAGCTGTGCTTGGACCCCATTCCCTAACGGGGGGTGTGGGGGGGATTTCCCCCCCACAACTGTCGCTAGGGGGGGTCTAGGGGGGCAGCGAAAATATTTGTAGGCCCCCCTCGCCCCCCAACAGGGGATTCAGGGGAAGCGCCCTCGAAGCAAAATTTTGGGAAAAAGTGCTTTGTAAAATATTGTAATTTCATAGTCAATCTGGACCATTCATTATAAGGTCGCATATCTGACAATATAAGTTATTTTAGGGATTTTTTCCCTAGAAGAAAACCTTCTTTTATGAGGGAATTGTATTGAGGCTGTGTATTATCATGATATTGTATTCTGAGAGAGGAGACTGTGAGAAAAACAAGAGGAAGTTACAATGGGTGTGTTGTAGGTTGTATCCCTTCATTTTGTTGGATAATAAAAAGGAAGGACCTGACAATTTCTCTAGTGGACGTAGCCCACATTGGGTGAACCACGTATATCTGTGTCTCTATTGTATTGTGTATCTTCTATGTTTTATTTCCACATTTGTTTTATTTTATTGCTTCGTGATCCTTTTTTTCTAACAACTAGTATCAGAGTGAAAGGTATATCATAGGAAAAGAGGGTTCCCAGTTCGAGTGGGAGAAATGGCGGAAGATAGAAAGTTTAGGGTTGATAAATTTAAAAACCAAAACTACCAGTTATGGAAGATGCATATGGAAGATTATTTATATCAAAAGAATCTATTCCTACCATTGGGAAGAATAACAAAGAAGCCGACGACCATGGAGGACGAAGAATGGGAGGTTCTCGACAGAAAGGCACTGGGAACGATACAACCGATCCTGGAAGCGTTGGTGGATTTCAATATTTCAAAAGAAAATACAACGAAGGAACTGATGGATGCATTGGCTAAACTGTATGAAAAATCCTTGACATCCAATAAGGTATTTCTAATGAAGCGATTATTTGATATGAAGATGTCAGAAGGTGGGTTTGTTATAGATCATTTAAATGAATTTAATAAGGTTACTAATCAACTAAGTTATGTAAAAGTGGACTTTGATGATGAGGTCAGGGCTCTTCTAATCTTGTGCTCATTTCCAGATAGCTGAAATGGCTTGGTCATGGCTGTAAGTAACTTTGTCTCTGGTTCAAACACTCTAAAATTTGATGATGTTGTTGGTGTTATCCTTAGAGAGGAAATGCGATGGAAAAGCACATGTGAGACATTAGGTAATGCGTTAAACATGGAGAACAGGGGAAGACAAAATGATAGAGGAAAGGGCTCATGGAACCACAAGAATTATAGGAAGGGAAGATCCAAATCTAGACTAGGAAAAATAGAGTGTTGTAATTGTGGAAAGAAAGGACATTTGAAGAAAGACTGTAGAGCTCCAAAGAAATAAAGAGATGGACAAAATAAGAAAAATCAGGAAGCAAATGTAGCATGTGATGTGTTACAAGATGATTTGATTATTTTTGTAGATAATATTTCCTAGTCTTGGGTAGTAGATTCAGGGGCTTAATTTCATGCCACACCCTATAGGAAACATTTTCTAGATTATGTTCAAGGTGATTTTGGATAGGTTAATTTGGGTGATGATGCACCATGCAAAATTGTTGGAATGGGAAAGGTACAAATAAAGCAAAAAAATGGAAAAATATGGTTGTTGAAAGAGGTAATATATGTTCCAGATCTAAGGAAAAGTATAATTTCAACTAGGCAGTTGGCAAGTGAAGGTTGTATATCTATATTTACAATAAGGCATGGAAGGTTACCAAAGTATCATTGGTGATAAAAAAAGGAGAGAAGGTAGGTACATTGTATTTATGTACTGGTAATACTGACTCTTCTATCTCTTTATCTTCTACAGGAGTGGATACAACATTGTGGCATCATAGGCTTGGACAGATGAGTGAGAAGGGGATGCAAATACTTCACAAAATAAATTTGTTGCCAAATATTAAAAAAATTGATTTGGATTTTTGTGAGCACTGTGTTTATGGAAAACAAAAGAGAGTCAGATTTCTCAAAGTTGGAAAGGTAAAGAAGAATGAAAAGATAGAGCTTGTGGAGACATATGTATGGGGACCATCTCATGTAATACCCTGGTTTTGAACCCCATATTAAATATGGTATTTTTTTAAGTTATGAAAGGCCAGAGTGCCTAAACGATTATTAAGAGGCCAGTGTGCCTAGTAAATGTAATGTTTTGATCATTATTAATATAAAAAACGTCGCTAGCTACTAGACAATAAGGACAAGATTTATAGGGGGCTATGATTCCACAAGAGAGGGGGCTTGAAGGGTTGAGTATTTATTTTATATTTTATTTACCCATTTCTAGTTTTAGTGGAGAATAACAGTTACATGATCTTCTTGGGGGAAGACCATGGGGTTCCTTAATTCCAAGAAGTACATAAGCCCATCCTTGGTGTGTAGTTGGGGTTATTTTTCTTTGGTTGTTGGGCCTTGTGGGTTCCTTCAATCTCTCTCTTTCATTTTCCATCGTGCTCACCTTTCATTTCTCTTTTTTTCTCTACTCATCCCATCTGATTTGAGAGTTGTTTGGGGAAGGAAACCAAATTGCTGAGAAAAACCATAGTCGTTGGCTGTATATATTGCTGGTGTATTCCAAACAGGAGTTGGTGTCTGCATGTCTGTGATGCCTTGGCTCTTGTTTTAGTTAACTCACAACTGTGAGTCCTGAGAGTCCCGACAGGGAGATTCTTGACCAGAAGCACTGGATCCCTGGAAGAGATGGACAACCCGAGGGACTGTGTAGCAGAGAAGGGGGTCCATTCTCTTGGGTTGTTCAGACTGGGTAGAAGAGAGCTGGTGTACTTTGGATTGATGTGAGTGATGAAAGGCCTGTGAGATCCTGAGGGATGACTGGCTTGGGAAGCCGAGTGACACTCTGGAACCGTCCTTGTGGATTCATAGCCCTGGATCGGGGGTGACATTGATGTTGAGATTTGGAACCACAATGTCTACGGTTGAGAGGAATGTCCTTGGTCTGCAACCAATTGATGATTCTTTTCATTAAAGATAAGTGCTCTCTATTATAGTTTTGTTTACTTGTGTAATTATTCCGCTATGTATTTAATTATCTATGAATTTCGTATCCATAGTATGCATGCTTGATGGTTATTGATGTATGCGACATATGGTTCATGAATTTTATGTTGTAGCATGGATATTTATTTCCACATGTGGTTTTCATGTCTCTTAATTAACTTAGAAGTGTTTCGAATTGAGATAAGTCATTATGAAGTGAGTCCCTAGACTGCATCCTGCCTCGCCTGTGGGTGGTTGGGTGTGTTGTAGTTGGATTAAGTGGTGTAGCCTCGCCTGTGGGTGGCTGGGTACATTACAGATTGGTATCAGAGCCACAGGTTGAAACACCGGGCCAGAATGGGCCGGATCTATTAGACATGATCTTGTGGTTAAGATCAAGTACACCTTGAATCAGGAAGCTCAAGAGAAATGGCGTTGTAGAGATATCATATAAGCCAGAGTGTCAGAGATCCTTTGTAAAGGATTGTAGAGTCATGACCATCCCTTTGAATTTGGGAGCGATCCCCACCATGGGATCAAGGGATTTCTGGATCGTTGGATTGCAAAGCAGGTGAACAAGGGTTGTCCGATAAAGGAAAAACCAGAGGTTGGGAAAGATTAAGTCCCAGTCATCATATATAGATTTTTGATCGTCAATCATCGATTGAATCCAAGAGGGAAAGGAAAGACATAAAAAATTCACCACTTTGGCGATCATGGTAGGTAGGAAAAGCCTTAACTGCCCAAGGTCGGAGTCGCAAAGTTTCGTCAGCCATCCGATCTGATGGGAGGCTCGAGGATCTCAACCATTAGTCAAGGTCATCCAACGTTGACCACTTCGGGAAGTTATCTACGAGAGAATTGAACCCTTTATAACTTCTATAACCTGGATTCCCAGAGCACCGAAGTCCCGAAGTCCTTTCAATTGTTAGATTGACGGAAGGACTTCATAAGTAATGTCAAACGTCAGATCTAGAAAGGGTGGAAGGATAGTGAAGTTTTAGAGCTTTGGAACCTCACCACTTTGGCGTTCGATAGTTCGGGAGTGTGGGGATCATCTCAAGCGAGAAGCCTAGAGTTAATCACATTCGTTGGCTATGGGAGGAGTGTGAGCCGTCGATTTGAATTTGGCATTCAACTATCCGGGAGGTAGTGTGTGTTGGAGTCGAAAAACATTTCGAAGCCCAGAGACCCAGAGTCTCGTACTTGAGCTCAGTTAAATATCAAGGAGAAAAATGTGGACCATCCATTTGATTGATGACGTGTTGTAGGCCATGTGGCAGGGGTGTCGTGTGGGGAAACATGTCACCCGGATTTAGTACCTTTTGGGCCCCAACCTATTCATTTTTGAGTGACATGCGACACACATGCCATGGGTCCATGTCACCATGGGTGACGTCAGCATACCATTTCATCTCCGAGAGTATGGGCTCCGGGGGTGTCCAATGTCTCTACTAGTGAAAATTTCCAAAGATTAAAGTCATGAATTCACGTAGACCATCAATCTAAGATTTCTTTGAGACATTTCTCAACCATTAGATGTAGTAGTGGAAGGATGGCGTAAAGTACTTTGACGGGTATCACTCTGAGGGAGTTGAGAGACTTGGGAGTTGTAATGTTCTAGAGCCCTGGAGCGCTAAAGTCCCAAATTGATAAAGGCCTTCCATATCAACGTCTAATTAAGTTGCGATCGATGATATCGTTGAAGCCTCCAGATGGGGCGAGACCATCCAGTTGAATAGAGATCAAATATCAACCATCCAATCTGCTAGTAGAGTTGTTGGAAGAGCTTCGACGAAGTTTAACTCTGGGAGAAATTAGAGATTGAAGAGGGAGAATAGTCGAAGAACGAAGTCCGGAGGACTTGGTTCCAGCGTCGGTCTCATGAAAAGGTAAGGGGGGGTCAAATCGAAGAAAAAAAGGATTCGAAAGTGACTAGGCCCTCGAAAATTGTGTTCAAGAAATCTCATGTGTAGAAGAATATAGAGGAAGGCGCTAAAGAATGAATAAGGCCATGGTTTCGAGTCTTGGTCACATGGAAAGTGGTTTGAAGGAAGCACATGAGCATAATTGAATTCTGTATCAACTAAAGGATAACATGGAATTGTTATAATATGGAGAATGATAATATGTTCTTCATGAATTGAGAAGAAAAAGGACCTGTAACATTGTTGGCGATTTTTCTTAATTTGCATAATTCTAACAAAATGGTTGCTTGCACATTTTGCAGAATTAAGGGGTTTAAACATATCAGTTCAAAATGTGTATTCAAGAAATGGAAGAAGGAGAGGGAGCTTCCAGCCATGATAAAGAGGCCAAATGTCAGAATATTAGAGTTGGTAATGTAGAGACAGAATCCAATGGACACAAGGCCAAAAAGGAGCAAGAAACATTGATAGAGACTGTGAGAAGCCTGAAAATAGAAGTGCAAAGTTACAAAGTAGAAAGTGAGAAACTGATAAGAGAACAAAATCAGATAAATGATTAAGTGATTCAAAGCTTAAATCAATTGCAGAGGAAAACAAAGAATGGATCAAACTCAAAAAAAAAGGAAGAGGGAAGATGTCATGAAAGAAGAGATGACCGCAAAAGAACTGGTTATTCAAGAAGTGATAGCAGAACTCATAGGCATCAATCACCTCTCTACTCAACAAGGAAACTTTATGCATCTGAAGATTCCATAAGTAGTCCAGAGGTGTCTCTTGTTAGGCACCAAATATGAAGACATGAATTGGACAGTTTGCAAGGAGAACTGAGGAATCTTAAGCCACCATCCTTTGATGGTGAAAGAGAAAGGGAAGATGATGCTGAAGTATGGTTGCTTGGAATCAAGAGGTATTTTCAATTGCATAACTACTCATCAAACCTAGAAGCCAAAATTTCCATATACCATTTACATGGGAAAGATGTTATGTGGTGGGATCTGCGGAAGCAAGTTGAGCACAATAATGAGAGTAGGATCATGCAGTTCCAGAAATATTTTCAGAAGGAGTACCTTTCAGAGCACTTATATAACAAGAAAATGAAGGATTTCTTTGAACTTAGGCTGGGAAGTGGAACAATGGCAGAGTATGAGAAGAAGTTCTTCGGTTTGTTAAAGTATGTGGGGTTTATAAAAGATAAGAAGGTGAAAATACATAGGTTCTTGAGTGGAATTCCATCCTTTTATAAATAGAAGATTCAAGATGATGAACCCAAGAATTTGACTAAGACCCTTAGGAAGGCTAAGTACTTGTATGAACAAGGAAAGGGCAGAGAGTCTTTGTAGAAATCTTGGAAGGATAAGAAGAAGGAGAAGTCTGATTAGAGGAGGAAGGGATTCAAGCCTCCTTTCAACGAAAATTACCCTAATAAAAATCATCAAGACTAGTATGCTAAGGATGAATCCAAGAGAGAAGAGTCCTTGGGAAAAAGGGGAAGACCACCAATCCAATGTTGGGGATGCAAAGAAGATCACCAATACAAGTATTGCCCACACAGAAAGGACAGAGTGAAGACCGTGCAAAACATCCAAGAGGCTACAATAATAGAAGACATGGGAGGGATTTATGCATCCTTAGATGATCGAAAAGAAGAGTACCAATCCATTATGATCGAGGTGGAAGGTAAGATCATAAATCAACCTGTTGCTATTTTAATTGATTTAGGAGAAAGTCATTGTTACATTGATCCTAAAATAATGGATAAATTACATTTGGAGAAACGTAACTTTGGAAAATCAATTTTGGTTCAACTAGCCACTGGAACCAAAAGGAGAATCCATGATATGGTCAGAGGTTGTTCCATAAGTCTTAATGGTGTGAATACTAGTGTTGATCTAAATATATTACCATTGAGGTCTTATGATATTCTAATTGGAATGGATTGATTGGACACGCATCATGCTATCCTAGATTGTCATAGAAAGAAATTTACATGTCTTGATGGAGATGGAAAAAAGAGTATTGTGGGAGGAGTTCCAAGACCCATCTCTATAAGAGATATTTCAGCCTTACAACTAAAAAGGTGTTTCAAAAAAGGATGTCAATTGTATGCAATCCATGGGGAGGATCCGGAAAAGAAAAAGGGGTCAAGCCTTGAATATTTTTTGATACTACAAGAATTTGGGGATGTATTTCAAGAAATACTAGGGTTGCCACCAAAAAGGGAGATATATTTCTCTATTGATTTAGTGCCAGGAGCTGCCCTGGTGTAAAAAACACCTTACAGAATGAGTACACCATAGTTGAAAGAATTACAAATGCAGTTGGAAGATTTTTTGAAGAAAGGATATATACGTCCAAGTGTTTCACCTTGGGGAGCACAGAAACTCTTTGTAAAAAAGAAGGATGGAACTTTGAGGCTGTGTATTGAATTTCAACAACTGAATAAGTCCACTATAAAGAAAAAGTACCCCCTACCTAGAATTGATGACCTCTTTGATCAGCTAAGAGGAGAACATATATTTTTAAAGATAGACTTGAGATCAGGGTACCATTAGGTAAGAATCAAAGAAGAAGACATTAATAAGACATCCTTTAGAACCATGTATGGGCATTATGAATTTGTAGTGGTGCTATTTGGACTGACCAATGAAACGATTGCCTTTATGTGCTTAATGAATGGCATATTCAGATCTTATTTGGATAAGTTTGTCATAATATTCCTGGATGACATACTTGTCTATTCTAAGTCTGAAGAAGAGCATGAACATCGCCTAAGACTGGTATTGCAAATGCCAAGAGAACATCAGTTGTATGCCAATATGAGTAAGTGTTATTTTTACCAAGAAGAGATCCATTACTTGGGATACATTATTTCAGAATAAGGTATAGTAGTAGATCCAAAGAATATTAAATCCATTAGAGGATGGCCAACACCCTGGAATGTTTCATAAGTAAGATTGTTTATGGGATTAGTTGGGTACTACAGAAGGTTTATAGCAGGGTTCTCTAATATTTCTCATCCCATCACTTCTTTGCAAAAGAAGGGAATTAAATTCAAATGGACATCTGAGTGTGAAGAGAACTTTAATTTTTTGAAGGAATTAATTAATATTGCACCTATTTTAAAGATTGTTGACCCAAATGAAAGTTTTGTGGTATGTATAGATGCATGCAAGGAAAGACTTGGTGGAGTACTCACTCAAAATGGACATGTCATTGGTTATGAGTCCAAAAATCTTAAAGAACATGAGAGGAACTATGCCACACATGACTTGGAGCTTGTTGCCATTATTCACGCATTGAATATGTGGAGGCAATATCTCACGGGAAAGAGATTTGAATTAAGAATAAACCATAGTTGTCTGAAGTATCTTTTTGAACAACCAACTTTGAATGCTAGGAAAACAAGATGGCTGGAAGTTTTAAGTGAATACGACTTTGACATCAATCATATCAAAGGAAAATGAAATAAAGTTGTAGATGGACTTAGTAGAAGAGTACATCTCATGCATGCTACAACTGTCAGTATGCATCAACCAAACTTGAAGAACATGATTTTAGATGTTGTTGTTACAGATCAACATTACCTATAGGTAAAGGAAAGCTTACAACAAAAATATGTACAATAGAAAATGAAAGAGTATGAGATGAAGGAAGATGTATTAATTTTGCACAAAAATAGAATTTATGTTCCTAGTTGTGAAGAACTAAGGAATTTGGTATTAAAAGAAATGAACAATGTTCCATATGTTGGACATCTCAGTTACCAGAAAACAATTGCAATAGTAAGAAGCCAATTCTTTTGGCCAAGAATGAAAAATGATGTTTTTGATTACATCTCCAGATGTATGGAATATCAGAGAGTGAAGGTTGAGCATAGGCACCCAACGGGTTCACTACAACCCTTACCAATTCTAGAGAAGAAATGGGAAGTGGTAACCATTGAATTTATAACAAAATTTATGAGGAGAACAAGACAACATGATTCAATCATGGTAGTGGTTGATAATTTGAAAAAGGCTTCTCATTTTGTTCCTAGAAAAACAACTCATACAACAACTAATATTGCAAAAAATTACATGAAAGAGATTGCTACAGTGCATGGGATACCTAAGGAAATTGTATCAGACACAGATACAAAGTTTACTTCAAATTTCTGGAGGGGATTGTTTAAAGGATTTGGTACAAATATTAACTTTAGCACAACATATCATCCACAGTCATATGGGAAGACAAAGAGAGTCAACCAAGTAATTGAAGACATGTTGAGGATCTATGTGATGAATAAGCCATCTAAGTGGGAAGATTATTTGCAATTGGTTGAGTTTTCCTATAATAATGGGTATCAAGATTCATTGAAAATGAGCCCATTTGAAGCTTTGTATGGAAGGAAATGCAATACTCCATTGAGTTGGGACAACCCAACATACAAAGTGGTACTTGGGCCAAAATTTCTCAAGTATATGGAAGACCACATGGTTAGGATTAAGAAGAATTTAAAGGAAACTCAAGATAGACATAAAGTTTACGCAGATACGAACATGACATCTAGAGAATTTAAAGTGGGGGAGCATGTTCTTTTAAAAGTGAAGCCCAAGAAGAGCTCTTTGAAGTTAGGTAGTTGTACAAAGTTGGCAGCTAGATTCTGTGGTCCATTTGAGATATTGGACAGAACAGGGCCAGTTTCATACATGCTTTCATTTCCTACTTCCATGAATGTGCATAATGTGTTTCATGTCTCTTTGCTAAAAACAATATGTACATGATCCTAACCATGTTATTGATTGGCATTTGATTCAAGTAGAGGCAGAGGAAGGCTTTCAGGTCCAACCAATGCGAGTAGTGGACAAAAAAATCAAAATGCTCTGGAACCGAGTCATAGAGATGGTAAAAGTCTAATGGACCTGCTACGGTCCTGAGGATGCTACTTGGGAGCATGAAGATGCCTTGCAGGAAGAGTACCCACAAATTTTTGAATAAATTTTGGAATTTTGATTCCTGTTTTGTATATGCACTGAAATTTCATACCATGTTTTTGAAACCTGTATTAAATATTGTATTTTGTTAAGTTATGAAAGGCCAGAGTACCTAAATAATTATTAAAAGGCCATTGTGCCAAGGAAATGTAATGTTTTGATCATTATTAATATAAAACACATCGCTCGCTACTATACAAACACAGACAAGATTTATAGGGGGATATGATTCCACAAGAGAGGGGATTGCGGGGTTGAGTACTTATTTTATATTTTATTTACCCATTTCTGGTTTTAGTGGAGAATAACAGTTACATGAGCTTCTTGGGGGAAGACCATGGGGTTCCTTAATTCCAATAAGTACATAAACCCATCCTTGGTCAGTGGTTGTGGTTTTTTTTTTGGTTGTTGGGTCCTTGTTGGTTTCTTTGCACTCTCTGATTCATTGTCCATCGTGGTCACCTTTAATTTCTCTTATGTTCTCCACTCATCCTTTCACTACTCAGCCCATCTGATTCGAAAGATGCTTGGGGAAGGAAACCAAATTGCTGAGAAAATCCATATTCGTTAGCTATATAGATTGCTGGTATATTCCAACCAGGAGTTGGTGCCTACATGTCTATGATTCCTTGGCCCATGTTTCAGTTAACACACAACTGTGAGCCCTGAGAGTCCCGACAGGGAGATTCTTGACCAGAAGCATTGGAGCCCTGGAAGCGATGGACAACCTGAGGGACTGCATGGCATAGAAGGGGGTCCATTCTCTTGGGTTGTGTAGATTGGGTGGAAGAGAGCTGGTGTACTTTGGATTTTTATGAGTGTTGAAATGAATGTGAGATCCTGAGGGTTGACTGGATTGGGAAGCCGAGTGACACTATGGAACCATCCTTGTGGATTCATAGCCCTGGCTTGGGGGTGACATTGTTGTTGAGATTTGGAACAATAGTCTATGAACAATTGTTGTGGGGTTGACATTGTATGTAGCCAATTGAATATTATTTTCATTAAAGATAAATGCTCTTTGGTATGGTTTTATTTACTTGTGTAATTATTCCATTGTGTATTTATTTATCTATGAATTTTGTATCCATAGTATGCATGCTTGATGGTTATTGTTATGTGCGACATATGGTTCATCTCTTTTATGTTGTAGCATGAATCTTTATTTCTACATGTGGTTTTCATGTCTCTTAATTAAATTAGAAGTGATTCGAATTGAGATAAATCACTATGAAGTGGGCCCCTAGACTGGAGCGTGCCTCACCTGCGGGTGGCTAGGTGTGTTGCAGTCAAATTAACTGGTGTAGCCTCACTTGTGGGTGGCTAGGTACATTACAGATCATGTATCATCTCTTGGTGGATCTCGTTATTATGTTACTTTTATTGATGATGCAACTAGAAAAACTTGGGTTTATTGCATTCGACAAAAATATGATGTTTTTGATACTTTTAAGAAATGGAAAGATTTAGTTGAGAATGAGACATAAAAAGGGATGAAGTGTCTCAGATATGACAATGGAGGTGAATATTGCAGCAACGAGTTTGATGATTACTGTTCATACCATGGGATTCATAGAGAGAATACAGTTCCAGGAACACCACAAGAAAATGGTGTGTCAGAAAGGATGAACAGGAGAATCATGGAGCATGCAAGGAGTATGAGATTACATGTAGGGTTGCCCTTACAGTTTTGGGAAGATGTTGTAGATACTTTTGTTTACTTGATAAATAGAGGACCTTCAATTTATTTGAATGGTGGCATTCCAGAGGAGGCATGGATAGGTAAAATTGTAAACTATTCATTTTGAAAAATTTCGGTTGTGAAGCATTTGTCCATATTGATAAAGAAAATAGAACAAAGATTGAGGAAAAATCCAAGAAGTGTACCTTTATTAGATACAGTGTTAATAATTTTGGTTATCGCTTATGGGATTATGAAAATTATAAAATCATTAAGAGTAGAGATGTCATATTCAATGAGAAGGTCATGTACAAAGATTAGTTGCAGGGAAAGAAACAGGAAAAAGAAAAACCAAAATACACAGTGCTTGATGAGATCACTGAAAAATAAATTACAAAGGTACCAAAAAATAAAAATGTACAAAAATAGGAGAAAAAGGTACCTCAAACTCCTACAAGTGTTGTTAGAAGATCTACCAGATTAAGTATACCCCTTGAACGATACTCTCATTCATTGCATTATTTATTGTTGACTGATTCTAGGGAACCAAAATGTTATGAAGAGGCAATGCAGGTAGACACTAAAAAGAAGTGGGAGCAAGGCATGAAAGAGGAAATGGATTCATTGGTAAATAACTAGACTTGTTACTTGGTTTAGTTTCCTGTAGGAAAAAGAGCACTGTAGAATAAATGGGTTTACATGTTGAAGGAAGAAGTTGGAGGAAAAAAACGACACGATGCTTGACTTGTTGTAAAGGGGTTTGCACAAAAGAAAGTTATAGATTTTGATGAAATATTTTCTCCTTTTGTTAAGATGACTTCAATTAGGACTATTTTAATTCTTGTGGCAGTAGAAGATTTGCATCTTGAACAATTAGATGTAAAAACAACTTTTCTCCATGGGGATTTGGAGGTAGATATTTATATGCAACAACCACAGGGGTATGAGGTTAGACGAACTGAGAATTTGGTATGAAGGTTGAACAAGAGCTTGTATGGACTAAAGAAAGCTCCAAGGTAGTGGTATTTGAAGTTTGACAGGTTTATGATAGAACAAGGTTATAGTAGATGTCATTATGATCACTGTGTTTATTTTAAAAGGCTAGAAGATGGAAGCTATATTATCTTGCTATTGTATGTAGATGACATGCTTGTTGCAGAGTCTAATATATAGGATATAAATATTCTCAAGAATAAATTAGCTAATTCATTTGCGATGAAGGATTTGGGTCCTGCAAAGAAAATCCTTATTATGAGAATAACAGGAGACATGAAAATTCACAAATTGACATTGTCTCAGGATGAGTACATAGAGAAG